>SOMO01001567.1:7892-20289 GCA_028128575.1 Paedocypris carbunculus
TCCTGCGTGATCTACCTACGACATCATTCACATACACAAACCCCAAGTAGGCGTGGCCAACAGAGAAGCCAACAACAAAGGTCAAGCATAAACTATTTTCCAAAATTATCCAAATATACTATAAATAAATGAAGTGTTGCATGAGCAAATCCAACTCACAAATATAACACAAAAAATAAATAACATTGATTTTGGCTCACAACACACAACTTATTCATAATATTATAAATTTGTTCAAGTGCAGTGCATTCACAGTTACAACTGTCTCAAAGCCCATGTGTGAAAATATTGTTAATTATTAAATTATGGAGTGCAATATTGTGATTCGGTTCCGAGCAACTAGACTACGCAGCCTTACTATACGATTATAATAATTCATTCCAAATATTATCACAGGTCTAGACTTAAATTGATTTACTCGAATTGTGCTAGGCAGATCATTCCAGAGTTTTGGTGCTAAATATGCAAAAGATCTTCCTCCCTTGTAGATTTTGGAGATTCGCGGTATTATAAGTGATTACAGGATTAAATTTGTGACTAGAACTACGGTGTGTTTTGCCACTGTTTGTTCAGAAGCAGCTGGTCTCTTGTGTGGAGTGTGGAGGTCTTTGGTGCGGCGATCAGATTTCGGGTGAAATGTTGGGATTACAGCCCAGTTGCTCCTTCAGCATTCTAAAACTGGAAGACACACGCTCAGATTCAGCAACAATGAGGTGTCAATCCCGTGCGAATGTGAACCGTGTGCTCGCCGTGACTCGATCCCAAGCGGAGAACGTGTCAATGTGTTTATACACTTACTCCTGCGGGTTGTTGCCTCTCAGATTATCTACGTTTGTCCTGAAGCTTTCATCACCGTTCTGTTTTTGCCCTGCTGTTTGAAATCTATGGTTTTAGCTTCTCCGTATCTCCACCGCTCCACGTTCATGTAGGATCTGCACCTGTTCCTCACAAGTCTTCACCTCTCCTTCTTTCTGTGCTTGCTTTCAGTAGACCCCCCNATTTTGATAGGCCTTGCAGAAATATAAATTTGTGTGTCATCTGCACAAAAGTGAATGCTGTGTCCATGCTTACTGATTGTGTCTTCTAGCAGAAGCATATAGTTGAAGTTTAAGTTTATTTATAAATCGCTTTTCTCAGTCCCAGACCAACGCAAAGCCACTCTCAATTTAAAAATAGTGAGAATAGGATTGGCCTGAGGACTGAGCCTTGTGGAACTCCTTCACACAGTAAGAGCAGAACAGTGGATTAAGTCTGCTGTGAACTCCCCTGTCTGCAGGAGGCTTGACAAGACGTTAGGAAAGATTAACCTGAATGTTCAGATAGGTAGACGTTTTGGAAACCAAGATTATGTTATTGGAATAATGAAATGGCAAGGTTGGAGTAGGTTTTTACGACATTATGAAAGGCCTCATTCCATTTGTCTTATGCCTGCAGGAAATAGTCGTGGGCAGTAACATGGATAAAATCTACATTGTGATGAATTATGTGGAGCACGACCTGAAGAGCCTGATGGAGACCATGAAACAGCCCTTCCTGCCCGGTAGAAACCAAGCGGAGGTTCTTCATGGAGCCGTTGAGCTGCTCTAAAGAGCCTTTGCTTTGCAGGTGAGGTGAAGACCCTGCTGATCCAGCTCCTCAGAGGCGTACGACACCTTCACGACAACTGGATCCTCCACCGGGACCTGAAGACCTCCAACCTCCTGCTCAGTCACAAGGGCATTCTAANGGGCTGCCGGAGCGTGGAGGAGTTCCAGTGTCTGAACCGGATCGAGGAGGGAACGTATGGCGTGGTCTACAGAGCCAAAGACAAGAAGACAGACGAAATCGTGGCTCTGAAGAGGCTGAAGATGGAGAAGGAGAAGGAGGGTTTTCCCATCACCTCCCTCAGGGAGATCAACACCATCCTGAAGGCCCAGCACCCCAACATCGTCACGGTCCGGGTCAGTATCACCGACTCCACTCAACTGGAANTTTGTCTTATGCCTGCAGGAAATTGTCGTGGGCAGTAACATGGATAAAATCTACATTGTGATGAATTATGTGGAGCACGACCTGAAGAGCCTGATGGAGACCATGAAACAGCCCTTCCTGCCCGGTAGAAACCAAGCGGAGGTTCTTCATGGAGCTGTTGAGCTGCTCTAAAGAGCCTTTGCTTTGCAGGTGAGGTGAAGACCCTGCTGATCCAGCTCCTCAGAGGCGTACGACACCTTCACGACAACTGGATCCTCCACCGGGACCTGAAGACCTCCAACCTCCTGCTCAGTCACAAGGGCATTCTAAAGGTCAGAGGTCGCAGCAGCCGAACGTTCCAGGCTGGATGTGTGACGGGCGTGTGTTCCAGATCGGTGATTTTGGGCTGGCGAGGGAGTACGGCTCTCCACTCAAGCCCTACACACCTGTGGTGGTGACGCTGTGGTACCGCTCGCCGGACCTGCTGCTGGGGGCAAAGGTCAGTCACACCATCCATTTGTCTGTTCTCTGTGACTCTTATGGGCCGCTGGTCTGTGTTTGGCAGGAATACTCCACGGCCGTGGACATGTGGTCTGTGGGCTGTATTTTCGGCGAGCTGCTGACACAGAAACCCTTGTTTCCTGGAAAATCTGAGAACGATCAGATCAACAAGATCTTCAAGGTGAGTTTTCCAGTGCTGAATATCAGAGCAGCGAGAGTTTGCTGATTGATGATGTTCTCCACGGCCTGACAGGACNGCTGGTCTGTGTTTGGCAGGAATACTCCACGGCCGTGGACATGTGGTCTGTGGGCTGTATTTTCGGCGAGCTGCTGACACAGAAACCCTTGTTTCCTGGAAAATCTGAGAACGATCAGATCAACAAGATCTTCAAGGTGAGTTTTCCAGTGCTGAATATCAGAGCAGCGAGAGTTTGCTGATTGATGATGTTCTCCACGGCCTGACAGGACCTGGGCTCACCGAGTGAGAAGATCTGGCCCGGGTACAATGAGCTTCCCGCGGTGAAGAAGATCACCTTCACCGAGTATCCCTACAACAACCTGCGCAAACGCTTCGGCGCGCTGCTGTCTGACCAGGGCTTCGACCTCATGAACAAGTAACGCCGCACACACGTCTGGCGTCTGTCTCTGGGCTTCACGGGTCTTGATTNGCCTGACAGGACCTGGGCTCACCGAGTGAGAAGATCTGGCCCGGGTACAATGAGCTTCCCGCGGTGAAGAAGATCACCTTCACCGAGTATCCCTACAACAACCTGCGCAAACGCTTCGGCGCGCTGCTGTCTGACCAGGGCTTCGACCTCATGAACAAGTAACGCCGCACACACGTCTGGCGTCTGTCTCTGGGCTTCACGGGTCTTGATTGTTCCTCAGGTTCCTGACCTACTGTCCCGCCAAGCGCATCAGCGCAGACGAGGCTCTGAAACACGAGTATTTCCGCGAGTCGCCGCTTCCCATCGAACCCTCCATGTTCCCCACCTGGCCAGCCAAGAGCGAGCAGCAGCGGGTGAAGAGAGGAACCAGCCCACGACCCCCAGAAGGAGGCCTGGGCTTCAGTCAGCTGGTGCCGCAGCGTTTCTCCTCCGTCAGCTTCACTCGCTTTGACTTTCCTGATGTGGTGACGGTTCTTTTCTCTCTTCAGGGCGACGATGATCTCAAAGACACTGGCTTTCATCTGACCTCGGCCAACCANGGGTGAAGAGAGGAACCAGCCCACGACCCCCAGAAGGAGGCCTGGGCTTCAGTCAGCTGGTGCCGCAGCGTTTCTCCTCCGTCAGCTTCACTCGCTTTGACTTTCCTGATGTGGTGACGGTTCTTTTCTCTCTTCAGGGCGACGATGATCTCAAAGACACTGGCTTTCATCTGACCTCGGCCAACCATGGCATGTCCAAGACCGGTCCAGGATTCAGCCTGAAGTTCTGAGGAGCCTCCATCCTCCGTCTGTCGTTTCTCTCACGTGTTTGTAGAATAAAGATGTTTTTTAAAGGCACTGGTTGTCTGGANCCAATTTTACTTCTCACTGACAAGATCTTACTCCTCACTGATCTGATTTACACCCTTCAGGTCCGATTTTACTGCTCACAGATCTGACTTTACACCTCACTAATCAAATTTTACACCACACAGATTGGACAACCTCACAGATCATAATTTTCACCTCACAAATCACATTTGAATCCTCACAGATCTGATTTTACTCCTCCCTGATCTGACTTTCTGTGAGGAGTAAAGTCACAGGTCTGATTTTACTCCTCACAGATTTGACTTTACACCACACAGATCAGATTTTACTCTTCAATGATCTGACTTTACACCTCCCAAATATAAGTTTACTCCTCACAGGTCTAATTTTTTTCCTCAGTGAGCTTATTTTACTCCTCACAGATCTGACTTGAGACTTAACAGTTCTGACTTCCCTCGTCAGAGGTCTGGCTTTGAGACTGAGAAGATTTAAAGATCTGATGATAAATGAAGTTTGACAGTGACTCACAGTAAATTGATTTATTTGAGAAGTAAGAACTCAATATCATTTCAACAACGGCACCGGTAAAGCAGCAGTAGCAGCAGCAGCGGCGGGAATTACTCCGCTTTTGTGAAGATCCTCTTGATGAAGGTTGTATCTCTCTCCTCTAGTGGGACGAGAACCACATCTGCAGAAATCTTCCCCTCTTCAGAAACGCACTCGAACCCTCCAGGAGTAGGTGGTCAGCACCTTGTTCTTCTTCTTCACCATGCAGGTGTACGTGCCCTCGTTGATGGCGTTTGCCACTATGCTGATGTGATCTTCTCTGAGCGAGATATAACCCGGGTGAGAAAACTCCAGCAGCTCGCCGTCTTTATACCAGCTGAAAGAGAAGACACTCACTGACGGCTTCTGTGGGAAGGTCTATGTTCTTTCACACATTCGGGAGAAAAATGGGCCACAACGAAAGTGTTTTAATTGTGAATTAAAGACTGGCTGTGTATTTTGGATTGTTAATAAGCAAAAATTGCATATTAAGAAGTACGGTGGTACCTCACTTNACAGCTGATGTGAGAACTCACGAGATTTTCCCCCTCTTGTCGGCGATCTTCTTCCCGCAGCGGAATGTTAGCTTCCTTCCTTCTGCCACCAGCTTGTGTTTGGTTCGCGGAGCCGGAGGCGTCGGAGGAACGGAGGGAAACGGAAACTCTATGTATTTATATTAATAGGTATTATAATACATTCTGATCAGATACTTGAATATCTGACATTGGTGTGAGATCTGGAGACCCTAAAGGTGATCCAGACCTGGAGACCCTAAAGGTGATCCAGACCTGGAGACCCTAAAGGTGGCGGGATCCTCTTACCATAGCAGAAGTCGCAGCTAACAGGACAGTGTTTCTGCATCAGCCGCCTCTTGCTATCACAGTAACCCTTCCGTGCCCAGGCGGGACAGATGAACAGCCGGTCCAGACAGCCTGTGGAGGAGAACACACCTGTAAGTGGCCACCAGGCTGGTCGGGAGCCACGCTTGTGTGTGACGTACCGTAGAGTCGATGTAAACCCCACACTTCGTCCTGAGAAATGAGCTTGCGTCCCGTCAGAGTGGCATTCAGGTGCATGATGGCCAAGGGATTCTGGGAATGCATCAAGCCCAGGGCATGACCAATCTCATGGGCAGCCACGTGCACTAGATCTGTCAGCCACACACCTATGTCATATGGACACAGCAAATCCAACATTTCATCAGTTCAATCAAGATTTCTGAAGTCCTGACAATTCTTCTAGTTCCTTCGGAGGAACACCAAGGCATTCCCAAGCCATCTTGAAGACTAAGTCATCCCAGCATGTCCTAGCTCTTTCTCTGGCATCATCCAAAGGAGATGCCCAAGCCACCTTGCGACCAGGATGGTCTGCAAGGTGAAAAGGCTCATGCCTGTTTCATAGTGGATACAGACCTTAGCCCAGCCTAGGGAAGACTTTACTCTCTCCAGACACTTCCTCCAGTTTCTTTATGGAACGCCAAGCCACTCTTAGGGCAACTTAGAGACAAAGTCTACCCAGGAGGTCATAGATCTCTTCTGGTCTTCCTAAACAAAAGTCTGGGAGACAATCACAGAAGATGCCCAAGCCACCTTACAGCCTCTACACTGAAATTCTCTGACAGAGAAGGATGACTCTGTCCCGCCAGAGAGTTTTTTGTTTTCTTAGCCACTGTCGCACAAGTTGCTTTCTCACTGGTCAAGCCATAGTACTAATACCCACAATGACACAATGCAACAATCTTCTTCTTTTACATTTTCACACAGCAGATTGTAACTTGGAAAAGCGCTTCATAACTAAACTGAACTTGAACTTGAAACAGATACCTAAAACTCATGAGCAGTTTTGGAGAACGAGAATTGGAACGTAGGCTGAAGAGTCGTGTGAACACAAGCTAACTGTCAAGTAGGGGATGAAACAGATGATGACAGGGTTTACGACACAAGCTTTAATGACAAACAAAGAAGATCCAGAAGAAGTAGTTTGCAAAACAAAACATGAGCCACACAAACGACAGAGTTTGACCGGCAGAGAACTATTCCTCTGCTAGTCCTTAAGAGGACCTCTGTGATGAAGCACACCTGTCACGAATATTAGCTGCAGGTGCGTGATTAGTCCTGCTCTACTCGGCCGCCAGAGGGAGCCGAGCCGCAGGACCATAAATTGTAGTAAAAAAATTAGTATTTTAACTTCAGCCGAGTGATACGCAATACCACTTTTTGGCACAAGATGGTGCTGCAAAGACCATCAAAGAAACGTTTCACAACTGACTTGTCACAAAGCAAACGATGTTGGCTACACCTGTTTGGACTGTTCACACACTTGTTTTTTGCAGACAGGAAAAACAAGAAGTCACCGATACTTTAATGAACTTCCTGTGACACTTTCTTAACTTGTTTGGGTTTCCAGTCAGATTCTTATCAGTATTCAACAGTTTCCTTTTATGGTTCCCAGATGGTTCTCAAATTTCACTGTTACATAAAATGTGACAAGTTCAATTTATGATAACCAATGACTGCTACTATGATCGTAAGTAAAATAACAAAAATATTAAGACAGTGACTATGAAGATTTCCTTCTGCTTCTTCCCTTATAAGAACCAAATAAAGTTGCCCGGCGCCACCTTGTGTCAGGAAGAAGATATGCACCTTACTAGTCAAAAGGCAAGGGAAATGTAGTGTTTGTTTGAAATCACACAAAGAAAGATGCCTGGCTCAAACCACAACTTTATAATTGTTTATTTTAAAAAATGATGAAAAGTATTTCTTACATGCATACACTGTCAACGATTTTAAATTAAAGCCTTCGAACAAATATCTCGCTGCATTACGACTAGTGTGACTGAAGATGAGAATCACACCTGCCTTTTTTCCAGCTGAAGCGCATGTTTCCCAGAATCCAGTACTCGTCATCGTCGAAATGGATCTCCCCGGTCTGAGGGAAGAAAGCATGGGCCAGTTCCCCAGTGATGCCGTCGAAACAGTGGTGCAGGTACGACTGCAGACAGTCCGTGTGGTTCAGTGAGTAGAACCCTGTCGAGCAATTATGTGAGAAATGACGCTTGTCCTGAAGCGAGTTCAATTATTGGCTGTAGCAGAAAGCAGATCAAGACTGGGGCAATGATGAGTGTCTGCAGTTCAACAGTGAAGCATTGCACAGGATTCTTGACCAGAGGTGTCTGCATTTCTAAAAATTGGGTTGGAGATTGGATCAGTATTAATGGTGCTCTCAAAGTTGAATAAGAAAAATACTTATCTATCATGTATCAGGGAGGTATTTGATCGGCATCAAGTCTATTCTGCAGCAAGACCACCCGAAGCAATACAGTGTGGTCATTAAGAACTACATTTCAGGGTTAATGAAAACTACAGGAAGTGATGTCATGGCTCCTACAGGGAGCTGATCTCAACCTCGAGTGTCTGAAATTACAAGAACGCGAGAAACCTACATCCACAGTGCTTAGTTCTTCAAGCTAACTTACCAGTCGAGTTCCTTCGAAAAATGCAAGCGTATCAAGATTGGACTTCAGCCTTTCTGACCATTCTGACTCAACACTGACAGGTCATTACATACCGATTTTGATGTCGGCATCTTGGTCCACTGGGACCTCACGGAAGCTGAAGGGTGAGACATCACTCCACATGGAGAAGGCTCTGGAAATTCCTCTCCGCGTGTCGCTGGCGTTCAACAGGTTCCTGGGAAAGGACAACAGTCTGCAGACCAACACAGAGTCGCATCAACACTCCACACCAGCGCGATTCGCCCACAGCTGTTCTCTCACTTGTACGTCAACTTGAACTCATCCCACTTCAGCTTCTCTGGAGTCAACGTGTAGCGCTTGTTCCTGGACACATGCAGCACCTGCGATCGAGTCTCTGTCTGGATCCCGATCACCAAAACACCCAACACCGAAGCATTATCCTTGACAAACGACAAAACAGATCTGTGTCAATACTAGCATTATTCTTGACAAACGACAAAACTGAGCATTGTCCTTGAGAAACGACAAAACAGATTTGTGTCGATACCAGAGGTTCTTGGAACTCTGCAACACTTTTAAAGGATCAGACTTGAAGTATATAGACCAGACGTTATTATAGCAACTATGATTAAAAAAAGACCCCTTGACTTGAGTTTCTATTAACCATGTTCTGTTGACTCAATCACTGATTCAGGAAACCAGCCTTAGACACCTTAGGGTGGATTATGATTACAACGAAATTCATAATAATGACGTCAAGAACACAAAGGGTGTAAGCTTGTAGCAGCACAGCCTCTGCAAAGAATTCCGAAAGCTTCTGTCCAAGTTCTTGGGGGTTTCGATCCTGGGGTTTTAGCCCAAAAAAGCACTAAAAACTGAGCTCTTCCACCAGCACCTTAACACTGATTAACAAAAAAAAACTTTGTCTTGTGTTTCTTGTCTTGTGTTCACTGTTTTTGTTGACTGTAATGCTGTTCTGTCTAGTAAGTTTCCTTATATAGCCTGTATTGACATCTACTGTAGCCTATTGTAGACAAATTGCTTCACTTGCTCCTCTTTTTGTAAGTCGCTTTGGATAAAAGCGTCTGCCAAATGACTGTAAAGTAAAGTAAAGTAAAAGAGTCGGACCTGGACGTGGGGGATGTTTCTACCACGAAGGATTCGACCCAGGATTGTCCGAACACAGGATTTTTTTTACCCTTGGATGACTTGACTCATTTTAGTCCATATCTCCGCTGTTATAGCACAGACCCAGGGCTGGTCTTGAGTGAGGAGTTCAACTGTGTGTCGATTTACGCGATTGATAGTACGAACGAAGGCCCCCTGCCCAATGCTATTTTTCATTGGGAATATTTTCTGCCAAATGCTATTTTCCATTACGCCTCCTAGGACTAGGACCAAGGACTACTCTCTAGGTGAAGAGATGTCCTTTGGTGTGTCGATTTCTGTGATTGGCCGCCGAGGGCAAACCATGCAAATGTTCTCTGGGTTCAATCGCCTGGGTCGAACACTCCGGGGTCCAAAGAGCCAGGGTGGAAAATTCTGGTACCGCAGCCCAACTGGTCTTTAATCACCATTGGAGGACTTGTCAGTCCACTGCTTGTCTCCTTACACTGGATACCAGTTGCTGCGAGGATGTAGTTCAAGGCTTTGACCTTCAAGATCATTACTGGTACTGCCCCATTTTTCCTCAGCTCTCTGGAACAGGAATGTTCTCCATCACATCAACATTCAGAAAACAAGCAGTGCTTAGTAGTTCCTCTGCAACAAAGATTCAAATCTCTTACGAGAATGTTCTCTCATTCAGCTACTCTCGAATGGAGCTTGTATAATCTAGAAACCACGACAAAAAAAAAAAACACTGACGATTGAGATCTATCACCAGCACCTTACTAACTAATTCATCTGCATCTGGTCTTATTCGAAGACATTGACAGGAAATGTCTTCACCAATGACACAACGAAAGACTGAATCGGGACTTGGAAACTACTCTGAGATGCATGACAACCAAGAATCCAACCACTTGGGCATCTTTTATTGTGTTGGCAGAATACGCTCATGACACGTTCGTACCACATTATGCTCTTCTTCAACAAACATGCCCCCCTTTGAGTGCCAGTTTGGTTTCAAACCTCTCTTGTTTCCAAACCAAGAAGCTGAAGTCGGAGTTCCTTCTTCTCTAGCTGTGCAAGTGATCAAAGGACTGGACATTGGAATGGGGTCATGGCTTGTCTAGATGGGTGGGGCCTGATCTGGGTGACTCCCTATGGAATCAACCCTTGCAGTTATTTTTCTGAATAAAATCTTTATTTGAGACTTGATACCCGTGTCTTGCTTCAGCCAATCATCGTGCAGGATATCCTTGGTGGTCGCTCGAATAGACGGATCGTCTTCAAACACTGAAGTCAGTAGAAGTTGGCCGTCCAGGGATACAGGCAGCATTCTTATCTCCTCTGTGTCCACCCCAAATCTGAAGTTTCTAGAAGGATAGCGCACACTGAGCAAGAAGTACAGGACTATTCCCATGCTGAACACGTCAGCTTTTATAGGATCATATGTTTTTATATTCATGGCCTCGGGAGTCATGTAGGCCACCTTTGCAAAAACGCATGAGGAGTCCCAGTTTTCTTTGTGGTCTAACGGTCTGCTCAGACTGAAGTCCCCGAGCTTCAGGTTCAAGGTGTCGTCCAGCAGAATGCTGCTGCATGTGATTTTTCCGTGAGCTATGTTGACCGTGTCGTGCATGTAGTTCACGGCACGTGCCAGTTGCAGAAACAGTCTCTTGGCCTCGTCTTCCGTAAACGGGCCTTTCTGCGCCAAATATGCGCAAAGTTGGATGTTAAACTTCTCCATGATGATGCAGGCCACACAAGGGTTCTGGTAAACCTTCAAGGTCTTCACGATGTTTTCATGCTTGAGAAGAGTCGCAATTTCTAGTTCCTTGTCCACAGAGTCTTGTGTAACGTTCATCTTATTTATAGCTTTAATCGCGACCTTTTTGACAGAATCCTGTGAAGAGGCCAAAATGATTCTTTTAAAATAGACGGTGTCTGGTTTAAGTGGATAGTAGCCGCACTGTATGAGTGCATTTTTAATATGTACTCGACCTATCCGTTCCTTCATACCTTTACTTTCAGTCTTTTCCTTCGTATCCACCTCTTTCTCCTTTACTTTGCCACAAGCCTCTTGTTCCTTTGTCTCAGTCTCCTCAATTTCCTGCTTTTCAACCATTTCTTTAGTATCCATCTCTTCCTCCTTGAAAATCTTTTCTTTTTTGGAAGTTTTAGCCTCGAAGGAGCTGGAAGCCCTATGATAGCCAACAGAATATTTAATTGGCTTCTTTTTGTCTGACTCTTTTTTCTTTGTGTTTACGCTCTCCATGATCGAAGAAACAACGTCAACAAAGTACATATTTGTTAAACTCTCAGAAATTAGCTGTGCGGCTTTATAATCTTTATGTAAAAGCCTGGATGATGTAATGGAAAACACATCACATGACTTGATAATCTACTGCTTGGTTTTATGGGCGGAGTCAGAGTAAAGGGAAAAACCAGACGAAAAACTGAAAACAATAGCAACAGTCAACAGCAGGGGGCACTGCTGCATGGATTTTACTGAAACACCGGTAATCGCTGCTTACAGCTATATCTATGTATTTATTTATTTATTTGAGGGACTTTATGAAAGTCTACTGTTTTTGAAAACAGGATTATAACTTTTGCAACTTGTATTGCTATAATTATAGAATTTCAGTTAATATTGAAAGAGGACAGACTAATTCTATTTTTTTTNACCAAACAAGACAAGCAGGATAAATTTTTTTTTTACGTTTAAGTATTTAAAAAAATATTTTTACAACTTTGAAAGCGGGTCAATTTGATCCTGAACATAATAGTGGTTTTGCTCTCTGACAGCCAAAAAGTCATTAGTCATTCGCAAATTGTTATATATTATTTGTCCCATATTATGAAAACGTAAGGAGTTTCAGATGACTTTTCTACCGATTCCCCTCCGATCAGTGTGATCCGACCGTCCATAGCGTGATCATACCTCCGCGCTCCGGGCCGACAGAGCCGCGGCGTCCCGCGCGAGCGCCGCCAGCGCCAGCAACAGCAGTCTGACGCTTCCCCCGCGCGCCATCATCTCTGCTGTCGGCTCTCTCGCTTAGTCCTCGCGGGTCTTCTCGATTGTCATCGGCCTGAGAGAATCCGAGGAGACACTTTCGCTCCCTCTCCACTTTCGCTCCCTAGATCCAGACTGAGAAGGGGAAAAAAAGAGCGCCGTCCGTTACACGCGCGCGCGCACGCATTTCATTTTTACATCACACTCACATACTTCTGCTAACCTCTCTCTCAGAGCAACAAAGACACACACTCACACTTTTCCCTGTCTCTCATTTTGCACACACACACACACACACACACACACACACACACACACACAC
>SOMO01001575.1:45691-60246 GCA_028128575.1 Paedocypris carbunculus
TACCTTAACCAGACTGATCACTAATGGTAGAGGCACACCGGCCCATTGAAAGCATAGGTCAGACCCAAGAGGAAGGCATTTGAGACTTCTTTTGTCACAGCCAGATAGGTGGTGAGATTGCCTCAGAACACTGATGGTGCCTGACGGGTAAACAGCAGCAGGGAAAGAGAATCATCTCCCACTTTTGGGAGAAGGATTCCATGGAGATTTGTTATGGGGCCTGGAGAAAGAGAGAACCATTTTTGGGATGGACATGTAGGCACAACTGCCCTGGAGCGATACAAAGAAGGGCAGCTAACCCTGCTGGCATATTGTCAGTATAGATCAGTTCTTGCATTATTGTCGAATAGTCCTTGGATATTGGGACATCTAGAAACTATCCTTCATCTCCACAACCATCAGCCACAGGTAACTGCTAAAAATTAGACTAATCGAGCAAAGTATCTGACTCAATAGAGTTGTGAGAGCGAATCCATTACAAACTCTAACCAACGTGTTCACTCAAGCTTCTTGAATTGATGTGGGTTTATTCAGACATGTCACACACTTTCACCGATGAACCAGCATTAACGTAAACTCCAGGACAGAGCGGCTGAGTGAAGGTGGTCTGGACTCTGTGGATGAGGGTCATTGTGTCTGAGACGCTGTAGAAGGACAAANCATGTCACACACTTTCACCGATGAACCAGCATTAACGTAAACTCCAGGACAGAGCGGCTGAGTGAAGGTGGTCTGGACTCTGTGGATGAGGGTCATTGTGTCTGAGACGCTGTAGAAGGACAAAGTTCCTGCGTCATGATCCACAAACACTCCCACTCTCCTGNGTGTCTGAGACGCTGTAGAAGGACAAAGTTCCTGCGTCATGATCCACAAACACTCCCACTCTCCTGATGCTGCTGCTGCTGCTGGACACTGAGAGTTTAAATTCTTTGTTATTGTGTTTGAAAGTGAATCCAGAGGAAGAACAGATCAAACTCCAGGACTGATTGTTACAACCAAACATACACTCATCACTCTCTCCCTTCCTGCTGATGCTCTTATACGACACTGATATTAACACACACTCTCCAGTCCACTCCAGCTCCCAGTAACAGCGTCCGCTCACACTCTCCTCACACAAAACCNCATACACTCATCACTCTCTCCCTTCCTGCTGATGCTCTTATACGACACTGATATTAACACACACTCTCCAGTCCACTCCAGCTCCCAGTAACAGCGTCCGCTCACACTCTCCTCACACAAAACCTGAGGANCTGATGCTCTTATACGACACTGATATTAACACACACTCTCCAGTCCACTCCAGCTCCCAGTAACAGCGTCCGCTCACACTCTCCCTACACAAAACCTGAGGATAATGGTCGAATCTCTCTGGATGAAATGAATAGACTTTCCTTTTGGAAGAAGAACTGTTTGAGTGAGTGACTGTGTTTCTCTCAGACAGACGGAGACAATTATTTTTCGTCTTCGGATCCAGAGTGAACTGACGAGTATCTGAGGGGAAAATAAACACACAACATTGGCTATGATCATCACCAATATTTAATGTGAGTGTGAGACTGTGAAACACTAGAGAAATCAGTCTGAACATGAACTCTTCTGTCACGTTTCCTTCATAAGAAGATCATGAAGACCATCACTGAGAGTTTCTGTGGTTTTTTGAGAGACTTACATGGCAGAAAGTTCATCCGGCTCCAGAAATCAATGTTCTTGACCGTGACTGTGGAGAAGAAGAGACAGAAACATTATCTGCTTCTGTTCCTCAAATATTTTTGACACAATCTACAATCCGAGATGATGGAGCAGACAAATCAGCAGAAATGTACCTCGGGCGTGGATCTTCATCATCTTATTGTTCCAGAACGTCTCCAGATCGTTTCTCAGCTGATGAACAGATTGTGTCACATCTTCATAAGAGGACAGAGAAGTGAAGGGAACATCTGTAGATACTGGAGGAGCTGAGAGTGGTGGAAAACACTAGAGTGATGGAAAATCATCATAAATAAGATTTCTCATTTATATGCAGCATCCTCAGGATTCCTCAGATGTTCCTCTAGATCTGTTACCTGAATGAAGCTGATGTGATCTTGTGTCTGTAATAGTTTCTCTATCTCTCTGTTGTTTCTCTTCAGATCATTGATCTCCTGCTGCAGTTTCTTCATGATTGCTTCAGATTTTTTGACTGCAGTCTCCTCCTGATCTCTGATCTGCTGATTCACCTCAGCACGTTTTCTCTGGATGGACTGGATCATCTCATTAGAAATCTTCTCATTCTCCTCCTCTGCTTTTCGTGCAGATCTCTGTCAGAAACACAACAGCATCAGCTTCTTCCTCTTCATCACACTCACTCCAGACTCTTCTCTTCTTCTCCAGACTGACCTTATGTGACTCCACAGAGTCTCTCAGCTGCTGAAGATCTTTCTCTCGCTGCTGGATCTTCTGCTGAAACTCCTCCTGTGTCTTTTTTAGCTGCTTCTGCAGAAATATCATGATAGAAAAATGTAATGTGAAAGGATCTGGTCCGAGTGATGCTCAGTGAAAATCATAATAATAAACTAAAGGAGTTGAATTCAAGGCGGAGCCTTTCATCAGCCCAGAGCAGAACTCAGGACGCAAGTCCAAAGACCCAAGGAGAAGTGGAGGGAGGATGGGAGGATGTGTGAACTGATAAAACATTGGAACGCTACCTTTAATAGAGTGTCACCATGACGGAAGGGTGGAAAGCTAAAACGCCACCTCCATTAGAGCGCCACCCAAGTACATAGTAAGAATGTTTAGTTTAGTAGACAAATAAAGACACTACAAGTTTAGTAGACACATAAACGGTGAGATGCCCATTTACCGTATTTACGTAAGCATGTTGTTTTATTTTAAAGTTTAAAACAACTTACAGAACTCACATGCAAGCTTCTCATTGACTTTTTCGAGGAATTTTGTCTCTCATTGGCAATTAATGATGAATTATTGATCAATCAGAACTAATGTACTCTCTAGTCTTCATGTGGATCAGAATGTATCTTAAAGCAGCACTTTTACAAAGAATCACCATTAACAACACTGTCTCTGTGCGTGATAAGCTGTTTTTTCCTCACAGGCGTGTGTTTGTGGGGCGGGACATAACTGGTGACTGGTGTGTCTGTGAACGTGGTGCGACTGAAAACATGATGATTGACTTAGATTGAATGTCCATCATTTACCATCCGGAAGCATCGAGTTTGGTCACATACAAGTGCTCGCCCAGCAGGAATCAGCGATGAGCCGTGGATATTAATTTTAGTACCTGATTAATCTCTTTTTTATTTTCTCTAGAACAAATGTACATTTTTGTTATTGTTATTTAATTTTGGTACGTTGTTAAGTATTATTTTGAGAGCAGAACACTTTTTGTTAAACTTTACTTTTAATATTTAGACTTATTTGTAGGCTAGTTGTATTCTGTGCAATAAAATTTTACACTTCTAAACCAAAGGTGCCAATTACGTCGATCGCAAAGGCATTGTGAGTAGATCGCATGACGTTGGGAAATGTCGAGGAAAAAAAAAAGTTTAAAAACTCTAGAAAGCATGCGAGTAAGAGAGGGGCTAAAATGAGTTCAAAGTATGTGTGATGACCAGTAGAGGGAGCTCTCGTGGGAGCTTCAAGCGAGGCTTGCATGCAACGTCTTTACTTCCGGTGCGGAAGTATTTGACGCACGCTAAGGACCCAATGCATTGCTGAATATTGTCAGTCTTTCTACGTCGCGTGTTGCTGTTCCCTCGGAGTTGTTTCTGGTTATCGTCTGTTTGCCTGTTTTGTGGATACTCTGTTGGATTTGCCCTTATTGGATTTGTTTGCCTGGTTTGGACTGCTTTCTAGTTTTGATCCTGTTTACCTGTGACCGCGACTCCGATTCATGCCTATCGTCTTCTGTCTTTGTTTGCCTACGCATTAAAGTCATCTCTGCGAATGGATCCTCCGCCTGATGTTTCAGAAACAGTACAATTGTTTTCTTCTAAGACAAATTCCTTCGATTGCTCCTTCTTACAACGAAACAAGATCATGTAAACGAGTTTATGGTTTTAAATGAAGTTTAATAGAGTAAAAAAAATGCGTACAGCAAATGCAAGCTTCTCATTGGCTCATTGGCCATTTCTTATTGGCCAATTCAAGAAACAAGGACTTCTCTTCTCATCACCATCTCCGGCTCCAAAGCACATTTTTACTTCACTTTGAATACAAGTTTATTATAAACTTTGATTGTTTTTTGAGAACTCTATCACGTAAATTGTTGATTGATTGAGGGCCACCAATAGCTTTCACACAGCATTATATGAAATTAAATTTTAATTTAAAAAGACCAACATTTCAATTTTAACCTCCGAAACTGAAGCATGTGAGAAGTTAATAGAACACTATCACTTTAATGTCCTTACCTGTGTCTCTGTCCTCTGAGCTGCTGCTGATACAGTGTCGTGGTTCTTATGTTCATACGTCTTACACAACACACACACACACTGTTGATCCGTCCTGCAGAAATGCTCCAGAAGCTTTTGGTGTTTGGAGCAGATCATCTCCTGCAGTCCATCAGTGGCTTCAATCATTCTGTGACGTTTACGAGAGTGAAGCTCATTGTAGCGCTCGAGATGAGAGTGACAGTACGATTCCTGACACTCCACACAGGATTTCACCGCTTTATATTTTCTTCCTTTACAGGCGTTGCATTGAACATCTCCAGCTCCAGCGTGACAGTCAGAAGGTTTGATCTTCTTTAATTTCTCCACCAAATCAGCCAAGAGAATGTTTGTAGCTAAAGCAGGTCTTGGACTGAAGGTCTCTCTGCACTGAGGGCAACTGTAGATCTTCTTCTGATCCTCCAGATTCCAGCAGTCAGTAATGCAGCTCCTACAGTAACTGTGTCCACAGCTGATAGTGACCGGATCCTTCAGGAGATCCTGACACACTGAACACTGAAACGAATCCTGAGAAAATCCGATTTCTGCCATTTTACAGACACAGACACGCAGCAGCTCCACGACTCTTTACTGTCACTTTCTGAGAACTACGGAAATGTTACCACCTCGTGTTTAAATAAGGGCGTAGTTTCTCTGTGACGTTACGAAGTCTTCTGAAAATGAAACTGACCTGGAGATTTACAGTTTGCTTTATTGCTCACAAACTGTATCTTAAATATCTTTAAATATGACATCATCAGAGATTGAGTCTGACAGAACTCAACAACTCAACTGACAGTTCTGCACATGATGATGAAAGATTCCGGGGGTTTTATTAACGGAGAACGGAGAGACGACGAGGTCTGTTGTTGTAACTATGCTGGAGTTGGTGTCACCCCAAGTGTCAGGACGGATAAAAAATCTGACACTCAATTGCAGAGTAAATGTTTATATGAGAAAGTTCAGACAAAAAGTCCTACTAAGCAGGTGAAGGGGAAACAGAGAATCTGCCTCTTCTCTAGCGATGGACCCGTCAGCAAAACAGGAAGTCACTCTCTGCAGAAAAGTTTTCACGCCTCATCAGGAAACCACATAGGCTGCAGATACTTTAGTGCAATAAAATATGCAAATGATCTGACAAGAACATTCAGAAGATATGGGCTAAAATATGGAGTAAATGAATTGAAAAAAAAAAAAAAAAAAAAAACAGCATCAGCTGGTAGGTAATTACCAGGGAAAGTAACTATTCCATTTATTACTTTTTGAGCCAATTTTAATTTCTGAAATAATTTGGCTGATCAGAATATTAAATACCGTATTTACTCGCTTATAAGTCGAACTGCTTATAAGTCAACCCCCCCATCAAAAAAAAAACAAAACGTTTTTAATCAGTTAAGAGCTCAGTTTCTAGTGTTTTTTTTAAACGTTGAGAAGGTTGCAGACTTTCTCAGAGGAATAGGTAAATTGTTCCACCAGACAGCCGCTGAACGAGTGAAGGTTTTTGTGAGGGATTTCAAGCTGCGTTGCAGAGGGACGACTAGGCGACGTTGGTTCTCTGATGGTAGACTACGTGAGGGAGAGTGTTCCTGAATCAGGGAGCTGAGGTAGCGTGGTGCCGCACCAGTCTTGAAGTTACAATGAAACCACCAAACTCAGACGACACGCAAAAATACAAAACTCATCACTGGGGTTTACAAAACAGCTATCAGCTGTTTTCAAAGTTGAAGATCGTCCCCCAAATATTCCACTATTCACATGTCCACAAAGACCATGAAGCACCAGCCCAGTCCTCCGATCAGGAACATGGTGACATGCATGCTGAACACTCTCACTCACCCTGCAAAAAATGAATTCTTGACAAGTGAAAAGACCTTGAAATTACACACTAAGTCTTGCTTTTTACAAATAAAAAACTAGATAAATTCACAAGCTTAGAATTAAGAGTAAACGATTAATTGACTTGTTTCGAGAAAATAAAACTTGTTTCAAGCCGTCTTACCAAGTCAAATTTTGTCACCCCACTGGCAGATACTTTTACTTGGTTAAAGTTTTTTTTTTACTCTTTTTGTTTTATACTTTCTTGTTTTTTCATGTGCATTTTTTGCAGTGAAGGCAGAGACGTTAGCTTTAGCCTCGTTAGCTTTAGCTTTAGCAGAGTGCTAAACTGAGCCGGTCTGTCGTGGGCTGAGGGAAAGTGAATGACCGGAACCTATTTTACTCTTCTTCGGAGGCAGCGGTGGTTGATCTGTTGATTCAAATCTTTAAAACTATCATGTGCACAATTTAAAAAAGAGACGGGAAAAACGAGTAAAAAATATAAAGTTACGCAACAGCATTCTCTGTATTCCTGTCATCAATTAAGGATTTTGAATAAAGTGTTCCATATACGGAGAAGAATTTTACGTGAGTGAGATCATTTTCAAAACACATATATCCAATATAAGGGAAATTTTTAAACATGTTTGGAACCTATTTAGAATTTAAAAAGACAGAACGATTGAATTATATGAACAATATAATATTCAACCGAATTGTAGAAAAAAAGAATACGCTTAATTGTAAATACATTCGAAAAGGGTTAAGGTAATGCACACATGTAAAAAACACTTTTAAATTCCTTTTAAATATTTTCCCGATTGTTTTCATATAAATGCATTTTGAGTTAACGTAAACGGAATTGCGTCAGATATTATTTTCCGTTTTAGTTTTTATGCGGTGTTCTGATAATTTTAACTGATAATTAGTGTGATTTGACATTTAGAATTATTGTTCTGTTTTATTTAGAATAATATGAGTGTGTAATACCGGTTTTATAAAACAAGTTTTACTGGGATGCAGTATTGGTTAAAGTACAAGTAATTACCTGACGACAGTTACCCGATTTGTCTTTAAAAGAAGATTGAAGTTCTTGTGATGCTGTTGTGGGTAGTTTTAATCAGAGTGGCAGTTAATGTGGCAAAGTTAGCGTGACAGTGATAAAGTGATGTGATTCACGTTTCCTGCGCTGGCTAGAAGTTTCTGATTGTGGTTGCTGTTTCCTGTTTGTCACCTGGCCAAAAGCAAATATGTGGTTGGAAACGTGTTCACTCGTAATTTGTCTGTTCATTAAAGTCGTTTTGAGTTCTTGCTTTCACAAAAAAGGTGATGAAAGCACCGTTACACTGCAAATGAAGTGTATTTCTGGGAAATGCAGTTTGATCTGGTTCACTGGCATCCATACAGGAGTCTCTTTCTGCAAAACAGCGACTCTATTTCTGTTAAAATATACATTACAGAAATATTTACATGTTAGAAGCTTTTTATAATCATCAGTGATTTGAGAGCCGAGCTGAGAAACGCACAGTCTGCCACTGTTAATTGCGTTTTTTTATTATTCTCTCTTTATTTTTATTTTTATTTTTGCATTTCTAGTATTATCCATTTATTCTCTGTGATTCCTCCACATTAACTCTGAGAAGTTGGTGGCGCATTACGCTCTGAAAGTCTCTATCTATGGAGCTCAAAAAAGTTCATCATTAAATAAAACAAAATAATATAATAGTAAATACAAAAAAATATTCAAGTTAAGCTTATTATTATCATCATTGGCTTTGTAGGTAGTTCAATATGTTTTTTATTTCATAATGTTGTTTCTCTAACTGCATTATTTAAATTTAAAATGCACCGTCATTTCATAATGACTCTTACATAATGACAAAATTTTTATTCAGGAGTATTTAAAATAATTCATCAGGAAATAAAAGCATCAGGACGTTTTTCATCATCCAGTTGTGTCATCAGAATAGCAATGAAAGCTGTGTCCATGGCTTCTGATAATATCAGTAATAATTCCTCCTATAGGAAGCATTTATAAAGAAAATAGAATTGGTCCGAGAACTAAGCCTTGTGGGACTCTGTATTTGACCCTATGTCTTGGTGACAAGACTCCATTTACATGGATAAAATAGAAACATTCTCACAGGTATGACCTAAACCATTCTAACGTTCATTCTAGCGCGTCCAGAAACCCTTACATAGTTTTCAAGGCGATCTATTAAAATATTTTTGTCTGTAATGTCGAACACGGCACTAAGATTCACTAATAGAATATTAGTTAGTTCTATAGACTGATAGAACTAATAATAAATTGTTCCCTTCATCCAAGGCCATTAAAAGATCATTTGTAACTCTAATCAGCGCCATTTCTGTACTATGGTTCGGTCTAAAACCTGATTGAAATTTTTCTAATTTCTCGCTCTGTTCCAGGAACACCTTTTCAAGAATTTTTAATACAAATGGAAGATTAGATATTGGTCTATAATTGGTTAATTCATCTATGTGGAGTTGTGGCTTTGTAAGCAGCGGCCTGTTTGAACATCTGTGGTACGTGTGGCTTCACCTCAGGCTTCACTTCGCTCAGGCCTTGAACTCACGTAAGTAGAGAGACATCCTCATGTCTGTCTCGTCCACTACAATCAGCTACTGTAATGTTTCTTGAAACGTTTATGCTTTTGTAACGCTTTTACACACAAACACACAAAACCATGTTAAAACATTATTTTTAACTTTCACATAGTTACAACACAAACTATTCACACCACAACACCATCTCAGCACTTCCATAAAACACAAACTGCAGAATTTTGTGTGAAAAGATAATTGTTTGGTCTTAACCATACATTTCAATTTAAATTGTTCTTTTTAATGGGATAAAGATAAAAATTTAAGTGTAATAAAGGAATTATGAGTTATAAGATGAGATTATGAGATTATAAATTAATAATCCTTATAATGAACGTTATAATGAACTATACAGTGATGTCTAAAAGAAAACTTGTTTTACATTATTTTAATTTTTTTTTACATTTACAATTGTTTTTTTTTTTATACATTTTTTTACATTTTTAAAAAAAATTTAATCATAAAGTAGAACAAACAAAGGATTTATTCAAACTTGTCACACACTTTCACTGAGGAGCCAAAATAAACATAAACTCCAGGACAGAGCGGCTGAGTGAAGGTGGTCTGGACTTTGTGGATGAGGGTCATAGTGTTGTTGGAGACGCTGTAGAAGTACAAAGTTCCTGCGTCAAGATCCACAAACACTCCAATTCTATTAAAACTGCTGCAGGAAAATTGGAGTTTAGTGGTTGTTTTATTGCGTCTGAATGTGAATCCAGACAAAGAACAGAACAAACTCCAGGACTGATTATTTTGCCCAAAACAACACTCAGGACATAATCCCTTCCTGCTGATGCTCTTATACGCCACTGATATTACCACACCAGCATCTCCAGTCCACTCCAGCTCCCAGTAACAGCGTCCGCTCACACTCTCCTCACACAAAACCTGAGGATAACGATCAAATCTGTCTGGATGATCAGGATACGACTGAACTGTGTCAGTGTGAGTGACTGTGTTTCCCTCAGACAGACTGAGACGATTATTCATCGTGTTCAGATCCAGAGTGAACTGACGAAAATCTGATGGGAATAAAACACAACACTAGTTATGACGAATCATCATTGATAATGAAACTCTGCGGGAGAATCAAACAGGAAACCGTCTTGTCTACTACAGGACTTGCAGTATTATGAGCTGCAAGTCAACAGATGAGGGAGAGTTCGAAGAACCAAATCTTTAAATCAATTACTTTTGAATATGAGTCCGTAGATAGGAGTATGGGAACCTAAACAAGCTTAAATCAAAAGACTACATGGCATTGTCACTCCACATTTTGTTAATGTTGACCAGCAAGTTGATATTTGAAGTGACAGCTTATCTAATTTTATAATTTATGGTTTATCTGTCTCCAGGTCAGTTGTCATTACTAAGGAGCATGACTTTAACTTACAGCGCAGAAATTTCATTCGGCTCCGGAGATCAGCGATGTTGACTATGACTGTTGAGAAAAAGAGACAGAAACATGTTCTACTTCTAGTCTTTAGATATTTCTGACATCAACTTCTACAAGTGGAGAAGACGAATGAGAAGAAATGTACCTCTGTCACGGATCTTGTGCATCCCATTGTTGCATAACTCATCCAGTTTCTTTTTCAGCTGATGAACAGATTGTGTCACATCTTCAAATGAGGAGAACAAAGAGGAGGAAACATTTGTAGATTCAGGGGGAGCTGAGAGTGATGGAAAACTCTAGAAAGAAGAGAAACGCATCATCATCATCATCATCATCATCATCATCATCATCATCATCATAATTATCATTCTAATCCCCCCAGAACTTTATGTGACTGTTTCCTCAGGACTCGGTTTCCTCTAATCGAGCTATTCACCTTCATCACACTTTTCACATCACGTGATCATCAAATCCAACAGCACAACTACTACCATCAGACTCGTCCTTATCATCTGCTCATTCTGCTCTGATGAGAAGTTCCTCTGTTTCTCTAGATCTGTTACCTGAATGAAGCTGATGTCATCTTGTGTCTGTAATAGTTTCTCTATCTCTCTGTTGTTTCTCTTCAGATCATTGATCTCCTGCTGCAGTTTCTTCATGATTGCTTCAGATTTTTTGACTGCAGTCTCCTCCTGATCTCTGATCTGCTGATTCACCTCAGCACGTTTTCTCTGGATGGACTGGATCATCTCATTAGAAATCTTCTCATTCTCCTCCTCTGCTTTTCGTGCAGATCTCTGTCAGAAACACAGCAGCATCAGCTTCTTCCTCTTCATCACACTCACTCCAGACTCTTCTCTTCTTCTCCAGACTGACCTTATGTGACTCCACAGAGTCTCTCAGCTGCTGAAGATCTTTCTCTCGCTGCTGGATCTTCTGCTGAAACTCCTCCTGTGTCTTTTTTAGCTGCTTCTGCAGAAATATCATGATAGAAAAATGTAATGTGAAAGGATCTGGTCCGAGTGATGCTCAGTGAAAATCATAATAATAAACTAAAGGAGTTGAATTCAAGGCGGAGCCTTTCATCAGCCCAGAGCAGAACTCAGGACGCAAGTCCAAAGACCCATGGAGAAGTGGAGGGAGGATGGGAGGATGTGTGAACTGATAAAACATTGGAACGCTACCTTTAATAGAGTGTCACCATGACGGAAGGGTGGAAAGCTAAAACGCCACCTCCATTAGAGCGCCACCCAAGTACATAGTAAGAATGTTTAGTTTAGTAGACAAATAAAGACACTACAAGTTTAGTAGACACATAAACGGTGAGATGCCCATTTACCGTATTTACGTAAGCATGTTGTTTTATTTTAAAGTTTAAAACAACTTACAGAACTCACATGCAAGCTTCTCATTGACTTTTTCGAGGAATTTTGTCTCTCATTGGCAATTAATGATGAATTATTGATCAATCAGAACTAATGTACTCTCTAGTCTTCATGTGGATCAGAATGTATCTTAAAGCAGCACTTTTACAAAGAATCACCATTAACAA
Source organism: Paedocypris carbunculus (assembly GCA_028128575.1). NCBI lineage: Eukaryota > Metazoa > Chordata > Actinopteri > Cypriniformes > Paedocypris > Paedocypris carbunculus. The sequence continues at coordinate 57,513 of SOMO01001575.1, forward strand.
CACTGTCTCTGTGCGTGATAAGCTGTTTTTTCCTCACAGGCGTGTGTTTGTGGGGCGGGACATAACTGGTGACTGGTGTGTCTGTGAACGTGGTGCGACTGAAAACATGATGATTGACTTAGATTGAATGTCCATCATTTACCATCCGGAAGCATCGAGTTTGGTCACATACAAGTGCTCGCCCAGCAGGAATCAGCGATGAGCCGTGGATATTAATTTTAGTACCTGATTAATCTCTTTTTTATTTTCTCTAGAACAAATGTACATTTTTGTTATTGTTATTTAATTTTGGTACGTTGTTAAGTATTATTTTGAGAGCAGAACACTTTTTGTTAAACTTTACTTTTAATATTTAGACTTATTTGTAGGCTAGTTGTATTCTGTGCAATAAAATTTTACACTTCTAAACCAAAGGTGCCAATTACGTCGATCGCAAAGGCATTGTGAGTAGATCGCATGACGTTGGGAAATGTCGAGGAAAAAAAAAAGTTTAAAAACTCTAGAAAGCATGCGAGTAAGAGAGGGGCTAAAATGAGTTCAAAGTATGTGTGATGACCAGTAGAGGGAGCTCTCGTGGGAGCTTCAAGCGAGGCTTGCATGCAACGTCTTTACTTCCGGTGCGGAAGTATTTGAAGCACGCTAAGGACCCAATGCATTGCTGAATATTGTCAGTCTTTCTACGTCGCGTGTTGCTGTTCCCTCGGAGTTGTTTCTGGTTATCGTCTGTTTGCCTGTTTTGTGGATACTCTGTTGGATTTGCCCTTATTGGATTTGTTTGCCTGGTTTGGACTGCTTTCTAGTTTTGATCCTGTTTACCTGTGACCGCGACTCCGATTCATGCCTATCGTCTTCTGTCTTTGTTTGCCTACGCATTAAAGTCATCTCTGCGAATGGATCCTCCGCCTGATGTTTCAGAAACAGTACAATTGTTTTCTTCTAAGACAAATTCCTTCGATTGCTCCTTCTTACAACGAAACAAGATCATGTAAACAAGTTTATGGTTTTAAATGAAGTTTAATAGAGTAAAAAAAATGCGTACAGCAAATGCAAGCTTCTCATTGGCTCATTGGCCATTTCTTATTGGCCAATTCAAGAAACAAGGACTTCTCTTCTCATCACCATCTCCGGCTCCAAAGCACATTTTTACTTCACTTTGAATACAAGTTTATTATAAACTTTGATTGTTTTTTGAGAACTCTATCACGTAAATTGTTGATTGATTGAGGGCCACCAATAGCTTTCACACAGCATTATATGAAATTAAATTTTAATTTAAAAAGACCAACATTTCAATTTTAACCTCCGAAACTGAAGCATGTGAGAAGTTAATAGAACACTATCACTTTAATGTCCTTACCTGTGTCTCTGTCCTCTGAGCTGCTGCTGATACAGTGTCGTGGTTCTTATGTTCATACGTCTTACACAACACACACACACACTGTTGATCCGTCCTGCAGAAATGCTCCAGAAGCTTTTGGTGTTTGGAGCAGATCATCTCCTGCAGTCCATCAGTGGCTTCAATCATTCTGTGACGTTTACGAGAGTGAAGCTCATTGTAGCGCTCGAGATGAGAGTGACAGTACGATTCCTGACACTCCACACAGGATTTCACCGCTTTATATTTTCTTCCTTTACAGGCGTTGCATTGAACATCTCCAGCTCCAGCGTGACAGTCAGAAGGTTTGATCTTCTTTAATTTCTCCACCAAATCAGCCAAGAGAATGTTTGTAGCTAAAGCAGGTCTTGGACTGAAGGTCTCTCTGCACTGAGGGCAACTGTAGATCTTCTTCTGATCCTCCAGATTCCAGCAGTCAGTAATGCAGCTCCTACAGTAACTGTGTCCACAGATAATAGTGACCGGATCCTTCAGGAGATCCAGACACACTGAACACAGAAACTCCTCCTCAGAAGATCTAGCTTCTGCAATTTTACAGACACAGAGATGCAGCAGCTCCACGACTCTTTACTGTCACTTTCACTTTCTCAGAACGGATCATAATTTCCGGTAATTTCTCTATAAGAAATTCCGGGCAGAGTTTCTCTATAAGAGCATTACAAATACTGATGATTTATATTTTCCTGCTCTCACTGAAGTGTCTCTCAGAATCTTTAAGTTCTTTCATTGTGTCTGACAGTAGACTGGATCAGTGTTTCAGGTTTGATTATACAGTAGATGTTTTACTTTTGTGATGATTGAAATATTCAAACAATATACGGAGCTTTTTTCTCACTCAAATGTTGAAGATGTCCAATGGTTTCATAAAGGGAAATGAGATGTTTTAGGTTGTGATTAACCAAACTGTCATCTAAGTCAAGTTAGTACTATCCACATGATGGTAAGTTAGAAGATGGAACCAGTAAATTGATGGGCTGTCGGGATGCAGGACCTTTTCTGATTTGCAGAGGTCTAGCTTGATTTTGAGGTGATCAAAGTGGAATGATGTTAGTTCGGTTTTTCAGAATGTCCTTGCGCTCCACCCACAACCTCTCCTCAAGACCATAGCCTTCCCAATCCCAATCCACCAGGTATAGGATCAGCAACCCTCGGATCTGGGATGTTTAGGATGTCCTTAATGGTATACATGGCCTTCATGACCTCAGGAGGAGGAGTGGATCACCACCATCAGACTCTGGAGAGGGAACAGACATAGGGTCAAGATAGGGTTACAGAAGCGAGACATGGAATGTGGGTGTCATCCTGTAGTAAGGAGGCAGTTGGAGACATGGGTGATCT
>SOMO01001581.1:9366-20143 GCA_028128575.1 Paedocypris carbunculus
AATTGTCACTGGCTGGCGATGAATCCGCAAAGTTGTGCGTCTCCACTAAGAACTCTGTCTCTTTGTTATTAAATGTGAGTTTGGGCTCATTTTCTGATTTCGAATATTCTTGTTCTCGTAATTCTTGCTGGGGAGATGACTGAGGTGAAGTGAATCCGGAGGACAGTGAATCTGATATCACTTCTAAGCTTTTCATTAGATTTTCGGTGTAAATTTCATGTTCGAGCATCTCCTCTGACTTAGTCTCTTCTTGGTCCTCTTGGTGAAGAGGCGAATCGCTTTCTCTAGTCAGATCAACGAGTCCCATACTATCCTTTAAATACTGATGGCCTTGTCCGGAATCAGTGTTTGTCGCCGAGTGTGTTGGTGTATGAAGGCCTTGTTGGCCACACATGACTCCATACGTGAGGGGGCTGGACCACGGTGCCTCAGTCTCTAAGAAAAGACCTGGATGTGAGTCGCCTGGTGTGATGCTCAAAAGGGTTTTTGGTCCACAGTCCATTTCTAAGTTACTGGAATCATGGTCAGATTCCGTGTCGAGTCTAAGAGGAGAAAGTTTGCTCATAATTAGCGGTTTGGCTTGTAGACTGCTTTGGTTTTCTAATGGTGTAGGACTGCTCAGTTTGGCTGTTTGTAGTTGGCTTTCGAGCTCTGTGACAATTCTTTTTATTTCCAGATCATCTGTTGTTGCACTAGTGGTGTTAGTTGGGTTGTAGTCAATTAACTTCTCTGGTAAGGCAAATGGCACGTGGTTAAAGTCCGTCTTGCTTCCATTTAGGTCCTCTTTGTAGTGAGAAATGTCTTGTAGAAGAACAGGAGGGACCAAAATATCCCAATCCTTCTGCTCCAGGTATGGTGAAAATGATGACTCGAACAGTTCTTTCTTGTCTGTTTGTGTTTCCAACGGATTGAAGCCGTCTTTGGCGAGTTGAATATCAGGATAAAGATTGCTTTCGAAACCTCCAACAGAAAGGTCGCCAAACATCGATGACGTATCAAAAGAAATGGGCGACTTTATAAAGCTCTGATCTTGTTCTGGAGGATATGGTATGAGGCATGGTGCGTTTTTTTGGGTTGAGGCATCACACATTTTGGAAGGTGATAGGCAGTCTTTTTCTGTGAAGTTGGAACTGCAAAGATCTGGGGTTTCCAGTAATGTGTTATTGGAGCACATGGATTCTTCACTAAAGCTGTTGTCACTGTTGGGTTTCCCAAATATTGAAGATTGGAACTCTAAACTGTGTTTTCTCGTCTTGTGGGAGCCTTCCAATGGTTTTAGTTTAATTGCAGATCTTCTGGGTGATGTGACAGTTCTTGAGTGATCCGTCTTGTCTGAGGTTTGAAGAATCCCTGCCTCAAAGCTATAGTGGTCTCCCTTTTCTTCGATTTCCACTCTTGTGGTCTTGAATCGTGCAAGACTGAGGGTACTTTTAGTCAGCGTGTGTTCAGAAGCAGTCTCTCCAGTCTTGCAAACGATGCTGGAGCATTCTGCAGTAGTAAAGCTGTCCTTCTGCTCACTGAGCAGTATCTTATCAGTGCTGTACCTTTTGGTGTTTTTGGTGAACGTCAAAGCCAATGACGTGCTGGACTCTTTTCGTATCCTTGGTGAAGTCTCATACACTGTTTGCTCCAGGGACTGCTGATCTTTTGCTTGCACTTCGCCGTCTTTCTCAACGTCTGAATCTACTTGATCGAAACTCTTTGGGCTGCTAATCGAGTCACTACAGATACTTAGCGACGTGCTTAAATCACTGCTTGTGGAAGATCTACTGCTTCGCCTGCGTATTCTTTGGTGTGCATGATTTTCCATTATCAACGTCGGAGAGCTATTCAAGTCAAAAGTGTCGTAGCGTTCATTTTTGTTCTGTTTCCAGAAACTTTCAAGAGGTTTGTCCGCGTTGGAACGTTCCTTGCACTCTTTGGTGTAGGTGTATTTGCAGCGGATACTTTGGCTAAGGCGTCCCTGACTGATCTTTACAGGTTCACAGTCGTCATCCGAGTCAGAGACGTAATCATACTCCCTGAAAGTCTGGTTTGGCACGGCAGGGGTCACTCTTTCCATCACAAGGGAAAACTGCATGTTTTTAGTGCCTTTGACATGAAGCTTGTGCAACTTGTTCTTCTGGTGAACAATTTTGTGAATGAGCTCCTTGCTCCAGCTTCCAGTCTTTTTCCTTTTCGCTTCAGTCGTGACTGGATTTTGAGCTAAAGGACATTTCCTAGCAGAGGATGGTCCACGGCATGTTTTCACTAATGCTGTTCTGCTTTGCAAGCTTTTAAGACCACATCTTGAGGAGATCTTACTGGCTAGCAAATACTTAGAACCATACTCGCTTTCATGCTTTGCTTTTTTGTATTTCCTGGCTTCCCAAGTCTGTGATTTACACTCTTGTGATTGAGATAGCGATGAGCATGTCTGTACTTTAAGACCGTCCTTTTGTAGTAACTCATGCTGGCTTTCTTTCAAAGGAATGTCTGTTTGCTTGCAAGCTGCACTAAGGCTGTCTGAATCAAACGTATATTTGATTTGACCTTGAGGTCTTTCAATCGACGATTCTTTGCTAGTTCTACCTTCAAAGACAGTGGAGCTTTTCGGTGTCAAAGTCTGCCTGGTTGTACTTTTGCTTGCAGTGAGGTCATCATCAACAAATGCATCGATGAAACTGCTATCAATCTCGGCGTTGTCAGATTGATAACCTAATCCATTCAGAGCTTCAGTGATAAGGCTGTCAAGTTTTGGATCCTCCATCTCCAGTTCAGGCAGGGATCCAGAGGGCAGCATCAACTTCAATGCGTCATCTTTTATTTCTCCTTTGCTTTCATTGTCTGGCACGAGATCCCCATTCTTGTTTAGTTCCAGCAGAGAAAGATGCAAATCTGATGAACTGCACAATATTGCGTAGCTGGATCCTGGCATGGCTTTGGCATTGTCTGTTTGCAATTTCCTCATGTCCTCAACTTTGGATACCTCTTTTAACTCGTTTTGTGCAAAGGACTGGTGTCCACAGTACTGCTTATGGTCTAGAAAAGAAGCAAGGTTTGTAAAGTTTTGATCGCACTGCTTGCAGGTCAAAAGCACGTCCAGTTGGTCAAGGTTGGCCGTGGCAAGCAGTTGATGAGTCGAGTATGAAGGTGGCGGAGGTTGATCCGATCTGTACATATCTAAACAGCATTTTCCATTTTCTGAGATGGCCTTTGCTGCTCTGTTGTTGGGTGCGAATCCTAAAACGTTCTCCTTTGTTGCGTCTTGCTTGTTGGGCAAGCCTCTGTATGCTTCGCTGAGGTAATGGTGCTTGTCGTTGGTCAAGATATTGGATATCAGTGCCTTATCATTGTGGTGATAAAATTGAGGGGGTAGAATCTTTGGAATTTGTCTGTCTTCGGAACCACTGTTGGCAGAGTTTGTGGAAGCAGGGGAAAGTGAAGAGTACGTGCTGTTGGATGCTGAAGTACAAGTAGGGGAATGTGACGGAGAGTCGTACTGTGACACCAACCGTAGTCCCATGGGTGCAACGTGTAAGGGACTGTAGCTACAAGTTCTCGATGTTGCCACTGGCACTGACGGATTAATGCCAAAGTTGATTGACTTGTTTTTGAGATCCCCTACCTGGCTTTGACTTAAATAACCTTGACTTGCAAAATGATTCGGAGGCGCAGTGTTGCACTCATGTTTGACACTGTCTTGCCTTGAATTGGAGAAGACCTCATTTGCCTTTTTCTGAACATTTCGGTGCGACTTACTGTCGTTTTGCCAGTCTGCTGACCCTATCAAAAGAGTCCGATGTGGATTGCACATTTGCCTGGAGTGGTCCGTCTTGTTTTGGTTGGGCAGTGGTGCCGTGACATGCACTTGGTGCCGAGGCATACGGCCGTTGTTGTTAGCACTTTGTCTTTGTTCTGCTGAAGGTTGGTACTGAAAGCTGAAAGGTGCTGAAGTCTGGTCCAGCATCTGTGACGGTGGAAATGCTTTGATTGGTGCGTCCCAAGGGTTAGAAACCTTGTGCTGTTTACTACCACTTTTGTCTGAAGACCCTGGGCTAATGGGAATACAGTTGTGTCCAAACACATGTGACTGTGAGCCATCTGGATTACTCATAATATTGTGGACGCTCCCTTGAACAAGAGCACTCTGATTCATGTGGACGTTTTTTAGATTGCAGATTCTCTTGGCACCTACTGTACGACTACTTGCCCGACTGTCTATCGGACTAAATGAATCAGATTTATCTGGAACACTCTTGGTGTGCTCGGACTGATGAGGGCTTGATGCTGGGATTGGTCCATTGGTGGGGTCTGTAATGGCCACGCCGTGTGACGTCTGCAAGTATTGAGGGGGTTTGGGATGTAACTGATATGATTGTGTTTCGTCAGCCAAGTCATTATGGAACGGTTCACTGGTCTGTATCAAGTCATGGCCCTCAACAGACGTCTGAAATGAAAAGGAACCACCGGGAGCCTGGCTAGGCGCCAGAGAGATGTCGATAAAGTCGTGAGCTTGAGAACTCTGTTTACTCGAATACGAATCGGGAGATGGTGTGTCTAACAGTGGGTATCCGTAATGAAAGGGGATGAATCCGCCATTCATCTTGCTTAAATCCAAAAGATTGCTTTTTTGCGAGGGAACGGCAAAACTAACATTTCGGAAAGTTCTGTCCGAAGGCTGCCAGACGTCTGTTTCACTCGGTTGAAATTCTGGAAATGCATTTTCGTTGACGGAATGTGCGCCGCTGCTGTCGCTGCCCAGGCTGGGTTTCTGTTGAGTTTGCTGGGGGAGAGAGGACAGACCCTGGCGAGGAAGTTCTCCAACTGTCTGTGGGGTGTAGCTGTGGGGATTGCCGTTTGCGGGGACCTCTTGGAAGCACCTGTACTGGAGATCTTCTTGCTCCAGTTCAGCTTCTCGCTCTGGAATACTTGGCACGTGGAACCGGTAGCTGCCTGAGACAGGAACCCTGCTAGACTCGAGCTTCTTTGGAGGAGAGACTTTCTGCTGGGGATACGCTATCCCAATCGTGGGATTGGACCGCGGATTTGTAATGCTCAGTCTGTATAACTGGTGTGGGTTACCTCGTTCTTTACTAGTCTTTTTATTCTTGTCTCTATTGCGGTTTTTCCCACTCGGCGACTGAGGGCTGTCTTTTCCGCTAAGCCACATTCTCCTACTGCTAAATGAATGATTTTGCAATGATTTAAAATCTATCTTCCCCGCCTGCTGAGGGCGAATAATAGCCTCACGTTGCTGTGTATTGTCTCTCTTCTTTTCCGAAAGACTGCTCACAGTTTGTGGCTCCAGATAGCCATGTTTACAATGTTCGTGGGACTCTCCTTTGTGCTTTTCAGGCTCCTTGTGTTGCTTTGGCCAATTATCCAGCTCTTTGGCAGCCAGAGACTGTTCATTCTCTTCGGTCATGATGCCGGTGTGGCTAGTTAACAGTCCTGGTTCTTACATTCCTCACGGGAACACATCTTAGTCCAGTCGGAATGAAGTTCTCAAGAGGAAAATGCTTGAAGTTCAGGGTTAGTTCCTCTTTCTTCTTTCTTCATGTCCTTGATGATGCATCTTCATTTCAGAATTCTGCAGGCATAANCGAACATGGAGAAACATGGATCAGCACTGTCTTCTCGTCTACCATGGATTTCTTTTCTATTAGGATTTATTTGAACTTTTTGATCAATGAGACTCATGTTATCTCTCTGTGGTGTTTCTAACAGCTTATGGACTAATGGAACATTTTTAGCTGATGGAACGCAAGCCATCTTTGCTACATGCTTTATGGCTTTGTGTCTTTTAAGTCCAGGTTGTGTACGAAAAAACATAGCACATATTTCACATTGGAATTTCTCCGGAGGTGAAATTTGTATTTCGGCTTTTGTAGGAGATGGTTTCTGAAACTCTGTTTCCTTTTCCAGAGGTGAGCATTTAGCGGTCTTCAATAATGCTTTGGCACAAGGTATCACAGGATTTAGCGTCTCCTTGATATCTAATATTGTAGACTTTTGAAGTAAAACATCATGCTCGGTCATGATTCCCTCAACTTTGTCGTCCAATTTCTTTAGATGATTAATCTGGGGATCCGTGCAGAAAGCTGTTTCGATTGGAATTTTGGAAGTGTTTTGTTTTGGAAGTGGTAAGATTTGATCAGAGTCCATTAGAGAGATTTCCTTGGCATGATTTTTTGTGAAATTGCGTGGATGAGGTTTGAAATTTGTAGCTTGCTCAGGAGTAGAATGCAAAGAACATCCAATAGAAGTCAAACTTTCTATGGCGTCTGGTTTGAAGTCNATCATACAAATAAATAGTTAAAAAATCATACATTGTGATTTCTGGGATTTATTTCTAGATCATGTCTCTCACAGTGGACATGCACCTACGCTGAAAATTTCAGACATTTCCTCCATGATTTCCAAGTGGGAGAACTTGCAAAATAGCAGGATGTTCCTCACTGTAATAGAGTTCGAAAGCTTAAATTACACATCACTTCCTGCAGTACTCGCAGCGTCATGAAAGGCAACTCTTGACATCAACCTTCTCTCTACTCTACTCCTGTTCTCCACCTGGCTCTGGTATTTAGCGTAGTCTTCTGGAGTTTGAGCTTCGCCGGGGTTTGGATCTGACTGTGAAATGTCACAAGCCCCCACCAGCTCCTGCCACAATGGTGGTGGAGCGTCTGACTTTCTCCCTCCAACATGAAGGACGACCCGACGTAGATTGACTGCTGTGGAGGCCAGGCTTGATCCGGCCATAGATCACGTCCCCCTCCGTGTTTGCCCACCCTGGCAAGACCCCCACCCCCGTCCACCAGGGGCACACAAGCCGGACTGTGACAACAAAGGCTACTCGCAGGGGCCTACTAGAAGTATCACCAAAGCCTGAGCTGTCAGAGCTGAACGTATGTCGGGTCATTTATATTCTCGCCACTGTCAGCTCCACTTCCCCGTCACTGGGCTCAGAGCTCACCACACGCAGACCGGCAAATAAACCTCTGGAAAAATTCCGTGTGTAGTTTTAGTGGAGTCGGTGTGGCCACTAGGGGCCGTGTTGAGTAACTGTGGAGTTACACTATTGTTCAAAAGTCTGAGGTCAGCTAGACGATTTTGCGTGTGCCATGAAAGACTTTATTTTCTCAGAATAAGGATGGAGAGTTGAGTTTCATGAACGTTCTCTATTTCTGGCCGTTTTGAGCGTTTGATTNAAATGTATGACATTTTCCTCGAATCTCTCAGTTACGTTTTTCTGTTCAGAGCTGTTCTTACCTAGAGAGGGAACTTTACCGTAATCATCTGAGAAGCGTAAAGAGGAGCTACTATCTCTCTGCTCAGAATCTTTTTGGGGAGACTGACAAACCGTTGTAGGCTGAGTTGCTGGTAGAAGTTGTGGAACCTGCTCATTGTTCACTTGATGTTCTTCACATTGTTTGGGAGCAGGTAAGTGTGTCCTATCAGGCATAGAACTTGCACTGTCTGTACACTCTCTTCCATCCTGAACCACTTCATCCCGAGANAAGAGGAGCTACTATCTCTCTGCTCAGAATCTTTTTGGGGAGACTGACAAACCGTTGTAGGCTGAGTTGCTGGTAGAAGTTGTGGAACCTGCTCATTGTTCACTTGATGTTCTTCACATTGTTTGGGAGCAGGTAAGTGTGTCCTATCAGGCATAGAACTTGCACTGTCTGTACACTCTCTTCCATCCTGAACCACTTCATCCCGAGAAATCTCTCGTTTTGTATTACTTTCACCCTTCTCAAAGTGTTGTGAAATTATCATCAAAATGTCTTCGTTGAGAGTTGACTTGCTCTTTGAGAAGGAAGGAAGCGTGTCCGAGTAAGCAGAACCTTCTGATTTGCTAGTTGCATCCACGTTTGAAAAAGAAATTGGTGTTGAACTTTCATTATAAGCCTGGCTTTCATTCACTTTGGATTCTTCAGTCGACTCACAGTCGTGTGACTTTATCTCGTTTGATATTCCGCAATGTTTACCTTGAGCAAAGATACTTTTTGGAATCTGTTGATTGGAAACTGTTATCTGCTCATCTTCAAGAGTTCCANTTCTGATTTGCTAGTTGCATCCACGTTTGAAAAAGAAATTGGTGTTGAACTTTCATTATAAGCCTGGCTTTCATTCACTTTGGATTCTTCAGTCGACTCACAGTCGTGTGACATTATCTCGTTTGATATTCTGCAATGTTTACCTTGAGCAAAGATACTTTTTGGAATCTGTTGATTGGAAACTGTTATCTGCTCATCTTCAAGAGTTCCAGCTTCATCGAAGCAAGTTTCTGCTTGTGTTTCCTTATTGGGACCGGAATTGTCACTGGCTGGCGATGAATCCGCAAAGTTGTGCGTCTCCACTAAGAACTCTGTCTCTTTGTTATTAAATGTGAGTTTGGGCTCATTTTCTGATTTCGAATATTCTTGTTCTCGTAATTCTTGCTGGGGAGATGACTGAGGTGAAGTGAATCCGGAGGACAGTGAATCTGATATCACTTCTAAGCTTTTCATTAGATTTTCGGTGTAAATTTCATGTTCGAGCATCTCCTCTGACTTAGTCTCTTCTTGGTCCTCTTGGTGAAGAGGCGAATCGCTTTCTCTAGTCAGATCAACGAGTCCCATACTATCCTTTAAATACTGATGGCCTTGTCCGGAATCAGTGTTTGTCGCCGAGTGTGTTGGTGTATGAAGGCCTTGTTGGCCACACATGACTCCATACGTGAGGGGGCTGGACCACGGTGCCTCAGTCTCTAAGAAAAGACCTGGATGTGAGTCGCCTGGTGTGATGCTCAAAAGGGTTTTTGGTCCACAGTCCATTTCTAAGTTACTGGAATCATGGTCAGATTCCGTGTCGAGTCTAAGAGGAGAAAGTTTGCTCATAATTAGCGGTTTGGCTTGTAGACTGCTTTGGTTTTCTAATGGTGTAGGACTGCTCAGTTTGGCTGTTTGTAGTTGGCTTTCGAGCTCTGTGACAATTCTTTTTATTTCCAGATCATCTGTTGTTGCACTAGTGGTGTTAGTTGGGTTGTAGTCAATTAACTTCTCTGGTAAGGCAAATGGCACGTGGTTAAAGTCCGTCTTGCTTCCATTTAGGTCCTCTTTGTAGTGAGAAATGTCTTGTAGAAGAACAGGAGGGACCAAAATATCCCAATCCTTCTGCTCCAGGTATGGTGAAAATGATGACTCGAACAGTTCTTTCTTGTCTGTTTGTGTTTCCAACGGATTGAAGCCGTCTTTGGCGAGTTGAATATCAGGATAAAGATTGCTTTCGAAACCTCCAACAGAAAGATCGCCAAACATCGATGACGTATCAAAAGAAATGGGCGACTTTATAAAGCTCTGATCTTGTTCTGGAGGATATGGTATGAGGCATGGTGCGTTTTTTTGGGTTGAGGCATCACACATTTTGGAAGGTGATAGGCAGTCTTTTTCTGTGAAGTTGGAACTGCAAAGATCTGGGGTTTCCAGTAATGTGTTATTGGAGCACATGGATTCTTCACTAAAGCTGTTGTCACTGTTGGGTTTCCCAAATATTGAAGATTGGAACTCTAAACTGTGTTTTCTCGTCTTGTGGGAGCCTTCCAATGGTTTTAGTTTAATTGCAGATCTTCTGGGTGATGTGACAGTTCTTGAGTGATCCGTCTTGTCTGAGGTTTGAAGAATCCCTGCCTCAAAGCTATAGTGGTCTCCCTTTTCTTCGATTTCCACTCTTGTGGTCTTGAATCGTGCAAGACTGAGGGTACTTTTAGTCAGCGTGTGTTCAGAAGCAGTCTCTCCAGTCTTGCAAACGATGCTGGAGCATTCTGCAGTAGTAAAGCTGTCCTTCTGCTCACTGAGCAGTATCTTATCAGTGCTGTACCTTTTGGTGTTTTTGGTGAACGTCAAAGCCAATGACGTGCTGGACTCTTTTCGTATCCTTGGTGAAGTCTCATACACTGTTTGCTCCAGGGACTGCTGATCTTTTGCTTGCACTTCGCCGTCTTTCTCAACGTCTGAATCTACTTGATCGAAACTCTTTGGGCTGCTAATCGAGTCACTACAGATACTTAGCGACGTGCTTAAATCACTGCTTGTGGAAGATCTACTGCTTCGCCTGCGTATTCTTTGGTGTGCATGATTTTCCATTATCAACGTCGGAGAGCTATTCAAGTCAAAAGTGTCGTAGCGTTCATTTTTGTTCTGTTTCCAGAAACTTTCAAGAGGTTTGTCCGCGTTGGAACGTTCCTTGCACTCTTTGGTGTAGGTGTATTTGCAGCGGATACTTTGGCTAAGGCGTCCCTGACTGATCTTTACAGGTTCACAGTCGTCATCCGAGTCAGAGACGTAATCATACTCCCTGAAAGTCTGGTTTGGCACGGCAGGGGTCACTCTTTCCATCACAAGGGAAAACTGCATGTTTTTAGTGCCTTTGACATGAAGCTTGTGCAACTTGTTCTTCTGGTGAACAATTTTGTGAATGAGCTCCTTGCTCCAGCTTCCAGTCTTTTTCCTTTTCGCTTCAGTCGTGACTGGATTTTGAGCTAAAGGACATTTCCTAGCAGAGGATGGTCCACGGCATGTTTTCACTAATGCTGTTCTGCTTTGCAAGCTTTTAAGACCACATCTTGAGGAGATCTTACTGGCTAGCAAATACTTAGAACCATACTCGCTTTCATGCTTTGCTTTTTTGTATTTCCTGGCTTCCCAAGTCTGTGATTTACACTCTTGTGATTGAGATAGCGATGAGCATGTCTGTACTTTAAGACCGTCCTTTTGTAGTAACTCATGCTGGCTTTCTTTCAAAGGAATGTCTG
>SOMO01001582.1:11188-22220 GCA_028128575.1 Paedocypris carbunculus
GTGTGTGTGTGTGTGTGTGTGTGTGTGTGTGTGTGTGTGTGTGTGTGTGATTTCCGTTTTTAACTCTTGCTCCTTTGTCTATTTAAAATCTCAATAATCCGTATGCAAAGCAACCTTGAGTGTATAAGTAGAAAGATCAGTAATAATCCTTTTCATAGTCCTCTACGCGGTCGAAGTCCATCATCTCTTTAGCATGTTGCTCCAGATAGGCCGTCATCTCGTCTACAGAGAACACACACACATCCATGATCACGTTACACAGCTCCAGAAACAGAATGTATTACTATGTTTTTACAGCGTAGATCTTCTACCTGGAGGCAGGACGCCTAAAACCGCAGTGGCTGAGACGTGGCCCAGCTCATTCCGAGCGATGCATCGGTACGTGCCAGAATCCATCGGACCGGCTTCTTCAATCTGCAGCCAGCTGGAAATCTCATACTTCTGAGGGCCACCTCTGGACTTTAGGGCAAATTGAGAGAAGGAATGCCATATTTGAACGTTTTTTTTTGTCAGTCTTTGGGAGAGAAAGGCTTCACAAAAGACTTCTGTGGTTCTTCACACTCTCACTGAGGCATTCGTTCATATTCGACTTCTCTTATATTTGGTCTCCCGCTTAAGTACGCACACGCTTAAGTTACTTTATTTTACAATATTTTCCCTAAAATTCTGGATTTGAAAGTCATTAGTTAAACGTGTCAATGGTTATTCCTTTAAAAACTTTTTTTTTTTTTTAATTTTCAATACTGTTTAAGAAAATCACAAAGTGTAATCAAAATGCATCTTCAGTTTACTTTTTTTCAAAAACAATTAATTTATCTTATATATTATATATATGGCATTTGTTCAGCAGCTTCTTCTATACTTAGCCTCCCGCTTAAGTACGCACACGTTTAAAATGTGGACATTTTTAAATAAATGTTAAAGTAAATTTTATCTTACAATATTTTTGCTAAAATTCTGTATTTGACAATTATTTGTTTTTGGTTATTCCTTTAAAAACATTAATAATACGCTCAAATTGGTAATATTGTTTAGGAAAATAGCAAACTGATATCAATCAAAATTCATCCACCGTTTCCTTTTCTTAAAAAAGCGGGTCTGAAAATTCTGTGACAATTTCTGACTGGTTACATTGGTACACAATGTATTCAGAGGCTGAAAATTGTGATCTGAAGGCGGGGGCGGGGCTTTTGATTTGACTGATTTGACTTTTCTCTGCATAGTAACAAATACTAGCTGAAATGTGATTGGTTAAATCCTTGATGTGAAAATAGTGTTGGACAAAATATTATAAAACATCATTTTTTATTCAGATATATTTAGGCCTTCAGACAGGGTTTTAAAGGTCCAACTAGGGGCCCTCTTGCGGAAGACCATTTGTAGTGTAGATACTGTGATACGGTAATGTACGGAGCGTTACCGTAGATCTTTTCTCCCCACGGCAATAAGACTCTTTAACTCAGTAATGCAGTGACACACTTTTGTCACGTATTTGCACAGTTGGCATTTTTGCACAACCTATTTATGGTTGCTTATTTCTTTTGTTCTCTTTGCTATTTGCATTTTTGCCTTCACTGTTGTCATTTAAAATGTTTTTTGTCCTCTCTTTCTCTGTTTTTGCTGCTGTAAGAACACAAAAATAGTCTATCTTGTCTTATCTTAAGTCAAGGTTAAGCATTTCCTGAAGTTCCTGTGTATTTCAAAGATCTTACTGTAGGTGCTTTACCTGAACAGATATGTGGGGATCATCTCCAGGCAAGATGACTTCTTTCCCCTCCTTCCTCCACTCCACGAGCGCCATGGGATAAGCAAAGACCTCACAAAGAAACGCCAGACTGCTTCCTGTGGCATTCACCTGGTTCTGTGGTGGCACTTTGATTACTGGGACTGTGAGACAGAAACGCAAGAGCGGAGCTCAAGGTTATGTGTGAGAGACCATCAGAATCCACTTATGGTGTCCGTCGTACATGAAGAGCAGCTTAAAGGTCATAAATTCTCTCTTTAAAGGGACTGGGAAAATTATAGGGGCCGTGTTCCAAATTCCCCAGAGCAGACGGCCAGAGAGAAAAACAGTCTTCAGATGATAGGTGTGTGAAGAGGGAAAGAAAGAAAGAATGAAATAAAGAAAGAAGAAAATTAAGAAGGAAATAAAGAAAGAATATTGAGAGAGAAAGAAACAAAAAGAGAGAAAGTAATCAAGCAAGCAAGCATGAAAGAAACAAAGAAAGAAAGAGTGATGAAGAAAGAAAGAGAATGAAAAGAAAGAAAGAATAATAAGAGTGAGTGAGATAGAGAGAGAAAGAAAAAGAGAAAAAGCAAGCAATAAAGAAAGAAAGAAAGAAAAAGAAAGAAAGAAAGAAGGAAGGTAGGAACGAAAGAAGGAAGAAATGAGAAAGAGAAAACAAGCAAGCAAGCAAGAAGCAAGGAAAGAAAGAAAGAAAGAAAGGGAGAAAGAATGAAAAAGAAAGAAAGGCAATTTGAACTATATCTTTGCTTGACCTTTCTATCTCTCATTGTCTATTTCTTTTTTCCTATAGGTGTAAAAAAAAAGTAAACTCTATTTAATTCGAAAATGAAAATACGTTTTGAAAAGTACGTATATTGAAAATTATTAAACTGTATTTAAAAATAAAAGGACGAAAAAAGCCAGACAGAGAAACCAGACCGAAAAAAAGCAAATATTCTTAAAAAAAAAAAAAATACATTAGCGTGTGTATTATACCTGTCCTACACGGGCCGTCACTCACATTGAGACTCGGGTTGGAAAAAGCCGCTTGTTTGTACTTGCAGAGATTCATGTAGGTCTGACCGTCGGACCCGCACAGCGGCTCGTGGGACACGCATGCGCACTGCGCTTCCGGCTCCTCTCCGTCTGACCGCTCCGGCCGGTCAAGTTTACACTCCATGTTCTCGCCGCACAGTCCGTAGTGGACGTTGGTCTGGCCGAGGTCACAGGTCTGACCCTCGAGGTTGGCGCACTGCGGGCAGCATCCGCATCTGTCCAGCAGCAGCCCCGCTCGACAGCCCCGCGGCTGCGGACACAGCTCCGGCGCGCACTCCTCCTCGCACTCCTCCAGCGCTGTGTAGTAGTCAAAGGTGGCCAGATCTTCGTCCATGTAGTCGTACTTGTAACTGGGCAGACAGAGGCCGCCGGACAGACACAGCAGAGCGGCACACAACAGCGCGTGCGCCGACATCTCGAGCGCGTCNTGTCCAGCAGCAGCCCCGCTCGACAGCCCCGCGGCTGCGGACACAGCTCCGGCGCGCACTCCTCCTCGCACTCCTCCAGCGCTGTGTAGTAGTCAAAGGTGGCCAGATCTTCGTCCATGTAGTCGTACTTGTAACTGGGCAGACAGAGGCCGCCGGACAGACACAGCAGAGCGGCACACAACAGCGCGTGCGCCGACATCTCGAGCGCGTCTGGTCTGGTCAGTCAGTCAGTCCGTCACCAGCAATAAACGCGACTCCATGTCCGACTCCCAAACAGCTTCTGAAACCATCTGCTCCTGGAAGAAAATAAACNCCATGTAGTCGTACTTGTAACTGGGCAGACAGAGGCCGCCGGACAGACACAGCAGAGCGGCACACAACAGCGCGTGCGCCGACATCTCGAGCGCGTCTGGTCTGGTCAGTCAGTCAGTCCGTCACCAGCAATAAACGCGACTCCATGTCCGACTCCCAAACAGCTTCTGAAACCATCTGCTCCTGGAAGAAAATAAACACCGCGGTCCTCCCCCACGGCTGCAGCGATTGGCTGAAGAGATGCTGAGAAAAAAAAAACAGTGAAATTGGGTTTTCATAATTAATAAAAAAAGATGTAAGTGTTGTCATGAATTCGACTCTAGGTGGTGCTAATTTCTGCAGTTCTGCTTAATTACCTGTTTTTATTAATTTTGTCATTGAATAATTATTTAATCAAATAAGCTTAACCGAGGAACTGAACAGCTTTTCGAGTAGAGAAACAATCTAAGATTAGTACTTAACTTAAACTACTTTACCTTTTTATCGTATGTAACTTTACTCAGGTATNGTGTGTGTGTGTGTGTGTGTGTGTGTGTTCACTCACTTTTCCTGTGGTTCCTGGACTCTTGGCACAGGCTGTGCTGAATCATGGCTTATGGAACAAAGCGTGGCTGGGCGAAACTGACAACTAATGAAATAACTTTGTGGGGCATCAAAAGAGACGGGAGGGCGAGGACGGTGATCTGTGTGTGTCTACGTGTTTGGCTGGGACTTCTTCAGCCCTCCCAGCGCGGGCCGGCCAGCCTATTAGGACCAGAGTACTAGTGTGTTCTGGACCCAGAGGTGTTTTGGCAATGTTTCCCCCGCTGAGCCGGCAATATATATATGAGGCGGCGATGCCACCACACAGCGACTGGCACAACCCAGAGCTGGTAAGCAAACACCACGTACCTGCTTTCCTGCATCGATTTCGATAACCCTGCTCATCGCTGTCATTGCTTATCACTATTAATGCTGCTTCTTCTCCCATCTGATCCCATCAGCTCATCACACCCATCCTTGGTTCATTATGGCAAGTGATCACCAGAACCCCGCCACCAAGCAAAAGCAACCAGTAGCCAGTACCTTCAAGGTGGAAAAGCCAGTTTGGAACAGGAACCGGGTCTTAATTGTGCTTCTCTCTGTCCTCTCCACAGTTGGTCATCTACGAACAGGAGAACTTCCAAGGCCGCTGCCATGAGCTGACTGGGCCCTGCAACAACCTCCAGGAGGCGGGCGTGGAGAAAGTGGGCTCGGTACTGGTGCTGTGTGGACCGTGAGTGGCTTTATCCATTATTTCCACAGTGTAGTTTGATTTTTAACCCTTTAAACCTTTAAAACAGCCTGACGGCCTTTGGAAAGGCCTGCTTAATCTTTACACGGCCTAACAATGGACCGGCTGTAGACTTCTCATCAGGCTTTTCAGGATGGAATTTGCAGTTTGTGATTAGAACATCCAGTCCTTGTGGATGCTATAAAATATAAAACATTTTATATTTTATACATTTTATACCAGATATACTATTTATATTTGATCTTATTCAATGTTACATTTTCTGACACTTTTATTTTGTGTGTTCTTAATTTCATTGTAACCAAGTGATGCAATGACAATAAAGGTTTTCTATTGTATTCTATCCTGCCGCTGAAACGTGATTTTGCGATGGCGTGTGTGCAGGTGGGTGGGATATGAGCAGCCCGGCTGTAAGGGGGAGCAGTACGTGTTTGAGAAGGGTGAGTATCCTCGCTGGGACGCCTGGACCAACAGCAGACGCAGTGACTGCATCGTCGCCTTCCGCCCCATCAAAGTGGTAATGTGCTAAACTCTCGTCTACATGCTCGAGTTACAGTCCACAAAGACAAAAAGGGCCAAACGCGCATTAAAAAAACTGAACAGCATTTTATCAGGGATTTTAATATTGTAAATATGCAAATTATAATTGGTTAATGAAAAAAAAAAATCAAGCTCATTTTATTTGGGATTGTAATGTTATAAATATGCAAACTATTATTGGTTGATAAGGACAAAACAAAAAAAAAAAAAACCAAACTCTTTATGTGGGATTGATACGTATTCTAAATACTTAAATTATAATTGGCAGATAAAAAAAACAATCAAGCTAATTCTATCTGAGATTTTAATATTCTAAATACTCACATTATGATTGGTTGATAAAAGCATAACAACAAAACAAAAATTTAAAACTCATTTGATCTGGGATTGGAATATTCTAAATACTGTACTAAAATTATAAAAGGTCAATAAAAACTAAATTAAAAAATAAAGTTTACTTTAACTGCTATTGTAATAGTCTAAATACTCAAACTATAATTTGTAAATGAAAAGAAATCAAGCTAATTTTATTAGGGATTGTAATTGTCTAAATACAGAACTCAAATTAAAATTGACCAAAGCAACAAAAATTAAACAAACCAGCATCAATTTACAGAAATATCTTTCTTTAAATTAAGAACAAGTAATGTTAAATTATAACCAGTCTTACAATTTTTTTAATGACAATTATAATGTTCTAAACAAATTATTTAAAGCATCAATTAAAAAAAATGCTACATTCCAGATGGATCTAAGTAGGAAACGTACCATATTCTTTTTCTTCTTCATCTCTCCACAGGACAGCCAGGAACACAAGATCGTGCTGTACGAGAACCCAAGCTTCGCTGGGAAGAAGATTGAGATCATAGACGATGATGTCCCCAGCTTCCACGCTCATGGATACCATGAGAAAGTCTCTTCAGTTCGTGTGCAGAGCGGCACGTGAGTAAAACACAGACACAAAACCCAGTCTTGGATTGTTCCTCAGAAACATTGATAAGGGATTACTTATGGTGTAAAGACTCTAATTTAAAGACCAAAGCACCAGATTATAATCTGTCTTTAAATGGACTTCAACCCTCATACATATTTGTATTCAATACTGTTGTAAAACTGTTGTATCTGATAAAAAAAAAAAAAAACTGAAAGACACATCAACAACGTATGTAGAAGCAAATTCACTTCAGAAATATCTGTAAACTATGTCAAATTCTCACTAATCCTCACACATGCTAGATTAGATCAATCCACAAAATGGTGTTCTCCGTTCCAGCTGGGTGGGCTACCAGTACCCAGGATACCGAGGCTACCAGTACGTGTTTGAGAAGGGCGAGTACAAGGAGTGTGTGGAGTTCGGGGCCGTGCTGCCTCAGATCCAGTCAGTGAGACGCATCCGTGACATGCAGTATCACCCCCGCGGAGCCTTCCACCCCTCCACCTGAGCTTCTGGAACACTCCTCTCACTCTCAGTGCTTTTCTTTGACGCCTCTTACTACCGTGTCAGTGATTTCATTTGCTGCTGCAGAGAAATAAAGTGATTTTGAGTTACGACCGTTTCCAGGCTTTCTGGACTCCCTCTATCATCCATCCATAAATACAGTATATCTATCAATCCATCCATCCTTCTATTTATCTATCTACTCTCATCTGTATATACAGTATATAACCATCCATCCACCGATCTATCGANCACATACACACACTGCTATGGGGGAAGTAACAGGATCTAAGTGTCTTTGAACAGTGAATAGTGCCAGTGTTAATGTCGATGAACTGGTTACCTGTTAAAAACCGCATTCAATTTTAAATTCTTTTAATCACAACAACGGTGTTAGGCCTCAATTTTACTATAAGTAAATAGTTTATTTATAGCAAATTTCTTTATGAACATACAATATCAGACACTGGCATTACAACAATGCAATAAACAGCATTAGAATCAAATTAAAAAGAATTACCTTTAGACTACAACAACCATAAGCTGATGAAGAAAGATATTAGAAAAACAAAAAACAAAAAAAAAANCAACAACGGTGTTAGGCCTCAATTTTACTATAAGTAAATAGTTTATTTATAGCAAATTTCTTTATGAACATACAATATCAGACACTGGCATTACAACAATGCAATAAACAGCATTAGAATCAAATTAAAAAGAATTACCTTTAGACTACAACAACCATAAGCTGATGAAGAAAGATATTAGAAAAACAAAAAACAAAAAAAAAACACGGGACAATATTGAGCAAACGTACAGTACGACTGGGATCTCGGGAGTGAAACATGATCAGAACGCCCGGTTATTCTGTTGATAATCGAGTAGTAGAATTGTGCAAATGTAGTATGAGCAACGTTTACAGTACTTTGACATTCCAAAACTCCCTTATTCNAGCCATTCAGCCACTTCCATTTCTACATCATTCCAAACCTTGCTTTGTCTCTTCCTCCATCCACCCATTTCTAGTTATCCAACCCTCAATTGCATTGTTTCTCTCTCTCTCTTTCCATCCATTAATTCAACCATATCCATTTATCCATGCTTCTCTCTCCATCCATCCACCCATCAATCAATTCAACCAATCCATCCATCCACCCAATCAATAAATCGCATCCTTCTCACCTTCACTTTGTCTCTATCTATATTCATCTATTCATTCATCCATATCTATGCATCCATTCTCACTTTGTTACTCTTTCTCCATCCGTACGCTTATCCATCTGTTCAGCCATATCTAATAATCCATCCTTGCTTTGGTTCCTTCTCCATCTATTCAACCATATCTTTTATTCATCTTTCAGTCCCTCGCTTTGTCTCTCTCTCCGTCCACCTATATCCATTTATCTAAATTTCCATCCACACTTTGTTTCTCTCCCTTTCTCCATCCATCTAATCATATCCACTGATCCATGCTTCCATCCACCACTTTGTCTCTCCATCCATCCACTCACCCATCTATCCATCCAACCATATCTATTTATGTATCCTCCCATCTTTCGCTTTGTCTTTCTTTCTCCATGCATGCATCCATATCTAATTCTCAATTTTTCATCCTCACTCAGTTTCTCTTTCCATGCATCCATCCTTCCTCTGTTACTCTCTCATCCATCTATTCAAACACAACTATGCATTTATCCACCCTTCCATACCTCATTTTCGCTCTCTCTTTCCATTCATCCATGCTGTAGACTGAAAAAAACAGGCTAAACAATTCCCAAGTTTCACCTGTTGTGAAACATCACCCACCTATAAATAAACTACACACACACATACACATACACACACTGCTATGGGGGAAGTAACAGGATCTAAGTGTCTTTGAACAGTGAATAGTGCCAGTGTTAATGTCGATGAACTGGTTACCTGTTAAAAACCGCATTCAATTTTAAATTCTTTTAATCACAACAACGGTGTTAGGCCTCAATTTTACTATAAGTAAATAGTTTATTTATAGCAAATTTCTTTATGAACATACAATATCAGACACTGGCATTACAACAATGCAATAAACAGCATTAGAATCAAATTAAAAAGAATTACCTTTAGACTACAACAACCATAAGCTGATGAAGAAAGATATTAGAAAAACAAAAAACAAAAAAAAAACACGGGACAATATTGAGCAAACGTACAGTACGACTGGGATCTCGGGAGTGAAACATGATCAGAACGCCCGGTTATTCTGTTGATAATCGAGTAGTAGAATTGTGCAAATGTAGTATGAGCAACGTTTACAGTACTTTGACATTCCAAAACTCCCTTATTCGAAACGGTAAACGAAAACTAAAAAAAATCCCCAAATGAAAGCCACCAAAACCTCATTTTATTAATAAAACATATGATGTATTTCCCTTTCTATGAATTCATTTTATAGAACAACGGTTATTCAATCTCCAGGAACGATTTAGTAACTGTGCAATTGTTTTTGGCCCTTTGTTGCAGAAAACGATGAGCAAATAAAACAAGCGATTGTACATGCGCTGGAATCGTAAAGTTCGTTATGATTGTCTTATGGGTTTCAAAAGGTGGTAGAAAAATACCAGTTGTTTGAAGTGGAGAACTGAATTTAAACGCATTCGAAGTATTCGCCAGGATTCCGCAAACACGTAGATACGTTCGTCTATNCAGAAAACGATGAGCAAATAAAACAAGCGATTGTACATGCGCTGGAATCGTAAAGTTCGTTATGATTGTCTTATGGGTTTCAAAAGGTGGTAGAAAAATACCAGTTGTTTGAAGTGGAGAACTGAATTTAAACGCATTCGAAGTATTCGCCAGGATTCCGCAAACACGTAGATACGTTCGTCTGACTTCTGGTGACTATGTATTTTCAAACCGTCTTTGATACAAATATAACATTCTATGATTGCATTAACATTAGTTATCGCTACATTAACAATCTATACAGGATTTATAGCCTTGATCCGTGAACTAGACGTTTGTAAAACCATGATGCCGTAGGAAGACGCCTGTGCAACTCTGCCTATATCCAACATATAAACATTTGGAATAAAAAAAAAAAAGATATAATAGTAGATGTGTAAAAACAAACATGGACATCTCATACACACACGACATGTTAAACTAGAAACAATTGTCTCCGGCTCACTAGGATATAAAGTGGCTCTATGCAAAAATAATTCTCTTTTACGATCAAGAGCCGAACCGATGACACACACACACACACACACACACACACACACACACACACACACACGCTCACAGTCATAAATGGTTTAGAAAGGCATCAGCATGTGGTGAAGACACGAAATAAACAAACGAAACCGAACAACGTCCTCGTCAGCAGCAGCAGCAGACTTCCTGTCGACTCCAGGTCAAAGGTTAAGGCCTCTCACGCATCACAGCGACACACTCTTCGGGTTTAAGGCAGCCTTGGTCGGTTGGAGAGAAAACACACAATTCAATTATGAATCAATTAGGACAAAAGATTTTTCTTAAACAAATATTCTTAATAGTCTTAAATTTAATGAACAGTATTGAGACGAAAAATATAAAAAGAGTACTACNTCTGTCCTGAGGCCACGAGGGTTGTCCACTTTTTTGGAATCAAAATATGGCCACCCTATCTAAAAGTGGAAAAATGTGGTGCTTATATCCGCAGTACTTGTACCAAAGTTGACTCCCAGACCGCCTTGTGTGATGAGAACCACTGAAACGTGGAGAATTGTGAAGTACCTGTGGAGTCCTTAAAGCGCCAGTCCTCCTCCTCCTCAGCAGCAGATCCCTCCAGCACTTGTGATAAGGCGCTGCTGTGACGGGTGGTCCGAGAGGGCGGGGCTCTGCGAGTGCTTCTCTTGTTCAAGCTGACTCTGGCACGAAGCGCACTGGAATCTAACAGCGTGGTGGGTGTCTACAGACAGAAAGAAAAGATGTAAGCTTTGAGGAGCCGACAGATATGTTTTACAATTTCTGGGATTGTGTGACCTCTGGGAAAAGAAGATCAGTTTGCTTGGGAGGAGAAGCGGCTGAGCAATCGGGAACGTCGATGAGAAGGTTCTGTTCTGTCGTTTGAGGTGGAGATGGTTTCCGTGGCGACGGAGTGATGATGCATTCAGATGAAGGTGTAGCTGAGAGGCTGAGGACGTAAAAAATATGTAAATTTTGGGAAAAGAGTCAGATTGTGACAAAAAAAAGTGTTAGATTGTGTTGAAAACAATAAATGTTTTGAATTAAAATGA
>SOMO01001588.1:12539-25000 GCA_028128575.1 Paedocypris carbunculus
CATTCGTTTGTGCTCTTGTGCTTCTTTGGTTTGTGATATTACAATTATTCCTGACGTCAACCAGTCCCGGAGAAGTTCTCAAACTTGAGATAAATAAACAAAATTATGTCATTCGTTTGTGCTGCGAAGATCGTTCGATTCGTCGGTGCTTCTTTGGTTTGTTCTTTGGCTTGACCCCGTGTGACCTCAGCTGACCTCTGCTCCGCCCTCAGCTGTGCACGAGCTGCGAGGACAACACCGAGGCCAGCGGCTTCTGTCTGGAGTGTGGCGAGTTCCTCTGCGTCACCTGCATCGACGCCCACCAGCGGGTGAAGTTCACCCGAGACCACTCGGTCCGGCCCATGACCGACGTGTCCTCAGGTAGGGTCGCTTCCTTCTGGCCACGGGTTTAGTGTGGTGAGGCCACATGATGTGCTTCAGGAGCTATGGGCGCTTCGGCTCAGAAGCCCGTGTTCTGCGAGATCCACCGGCAGGAACCTCTCAAGCTGTTCTGCGAGACCTGTGACCGCTTGACCTGCCGGGACTGTCAGCTGCTCCGACACAAGGACCACAAGTACGGCTGTGTGGACGGCTTTGGGCAGCACTGACCGGTGTGTTCTGACCCGCAGCTACCAGTTCCTGGAGGACGCCTACAGGAACCACCGCCAGCTGCTGGAGAACATGAGCGCTCAGCTGCAGGAGAAGAGGCGAGCGGTGGAGCTTCTGTCCAGCACCATCAGCACCGGGTGACCACCACCAGCTCACACCTCTCCACCTTTCACTAATCAACACTTTTAAGTTAGAGATGCGGCGATATCGGTATACGGTAGTGACCTCGATATAGGGCTGGGCGATTATGCCTAAAATCCAAATCACCATTATTGAACATGTGAAAGATTGTAATCTTTCTTGGAGGCTTTGTAATAAATATAAATCAGTCAGGCATTCCATCCTGGCCGAGATTGCAGGTCTCTGTCGAAGGGAGCTGTCCGGAAGCTGGATCCAGGAGTAAGGATTGAGCCGACACCGCGTTAGAGGTTTAACACGGGTTTATTTTGCCGCTCAATGCATTACTNACATTTGTTTTTTCTCTTAACGGACATAACTGACAATTTTTTTTTTAACACGGTATAATATCAAATAACATAATAAGCAAAATATGACATTTTTGCCGTCTGAGCGGCTGAACCAGTTTGCAGAATCAGCATCTCCATGACACCCCTAGGATGCCACAGTACGTATCTACATACACGTGTGTATTTACTCTGCTCGTGTCCGCTCAGTCTGCAGCAGGTGGACGAGAACCGCAAGAACGTGTCGAACGAGATCAAGAAGTCCATCTGCAGCCTGATCATGGAGATCAACAGGAAGGGGAAGCTTCTGGTTTCTCAGCTCGAGGTGAGGTCACACACACACACACACACACACACACACACACCACCACCACCGGCCTCGTTGCGTCTGCAGGCCATCACGAAGGATCACGAAGCTGTCCTGAAGAAGCAGCAGCAGGACGTGACCTTGCTGTCTGGGCGTCTGGATCATGTGATCAGCTTCACCAAGTGGGCCACGGGCAGCAACAGTGGCACGGCCCTGCTGTACTGCAAACGCCTGGTGAGTGCGTTTTCACTCAAAAGTCACGTGACTTGCCATGTGACCAGCTGCTCCAATGACGATGCAGTGTGTGGTAGGGCTGGGCGATATGAGCTAAAATTCATATCACGGTATTTTCTACTGTACAGACGGTATCGGTATTTTATCGCGGTATTGAGGGGGCGGGGCAATACATTTTAGTAGACCATATTAACATAATTGAGAGAGAGAGAGAGCGGGAGAGAGAGAGAGAGAGAGAGGGAGCGGGCGAGCAAGAGACAGAGAGAGAGAGCGAGCGGCTGCCTACTTGTCTTCGTGCGTAAGCGCTGTCTCACTTTGTCGCGCGCGTGAAACCATGATTTCCAAACGAAAACAGACTTTGATCAAAATAAAACAAGCAGATTGTCTCGCGCGCGTCTTAAAACTAAAACTAAAACAGCCGCTCTCCTCTTAAAGAGACAGCGCACTAGTAAACGGAGCGGCAGGCGTGTGTGCGTCANAGATCACCTGTCAGATCCAGCAGCTCATGAGAGCCAAGTGCAACATGTCCTACGTTCCTCAGAGCTCCGTCCGCTTCCACTGTCGCTCCGTCTTCTGGGCTTCCAACGTGGACTTGGGTGAGTCTAGAAGCTTCTCGTTCTTCTCCATCACTCGTCATCCGGCGTGATGCTTCTCGTGCAAGTCTTCAAACGATTGAGTCTGAGCGTTTCACATTGATCGGTGACCTGCTAATGGAGACTAATGTTCCAGTTTAAATACTAAAAATTACAACTGTGAGCCAGTGGTCACAATCTGGAAAAAGATCTTGTAAGGACGTTCCACACATACGAGTTCTATTTGTCAGACAGGCTTACAAATATTCCAAGTTGGATTTCATCATGTTTGTTTAAACCGTCGTTTTCCAGTTTTAGAAGCTCAAAAATTTTCAAAAAAACATTTTGCCGCTTTATTTATTATCTATTATGCAATTAAAACGACATCAAAGTGAAATACAGGGCGGAGGAACACCACACAGTGTTGTCATGAATCACGATACTAGAAATAGCAACTTCGATACGATACTGAGAAAAATATCGATACTATTCTCAATACCACGGGGGAAAACTGCAACAATGTCAGGGCCTTTTCTTTGCTTTTTGCTTAAGAAAAAAAAGTATAGAACAAGACTGGAACACAAAAATGTGTAACTGCATTATCTTTAGCATTGAAAACATCAAAGTCTTTTTAAAAGATTAAATAAAAGCAAAATTTGTTTGGTAAGCGCTAAATATTCACAAAAATCTAGGCAAGCGTAAAAAGTGCAATATTTTCTTTGTTTTTNAAACTTGAACGTGGACCTTGAAAGTGCTTGAAAAGTGCTTGAGTTTTAGCTTTCAGAAAGTGTAGGAACCCTGTTCTCTGCTCCGCAATCATCACTCAGGTTCGCTGGTGGTGGATAAAGCTCCGGCTCGGCACAGCGGCGCTCCGCAGACGTTCCCCTTCCAGCAGATGAACCCCGGGCTCCAGCAGCAGAGGCAGAGCACACTGGCGCAGCTGCAGATGCAGGTGGAGAAGCTCAGTCAGCAGTCCAGCCGCCACCCGTCGCCCAATCAGTGGCCCTGGTACCACAGCGCTCGCCCGCCGGCCCCGCCCCCCCACAGGCCGCAGCTGGGCGGAGTCTCGGGGCAGCCGCTACCCAGCATGCCGCAGCACGGCCGGAGATATAACGTGCGCAGCCCTCCGCTGGGGCTTCAGCNAGAACTGTTTTATGACTAGTCGCCGCGAAGGAATACATGTTAATTCCGATCTCTGTTTAGCCGATTTTAGTTTGAGCAGACGAGAACTGAGCGTGAGCGCGTGTCGATACGTGCGCGCTCAAATCGCGTTGCGCTCGTTCGCGAATCTTTTTGGCCCTAAATTGTTCCCATACACGCGCTCAAATCGCGTTGCGCTCGTTCGCGAATCTTTTTGGCACTAAATGGTTCCCGTACCCTAAAGCTCTAGTCTAGCGGTTCACGCAGCTAGCGTAACACTCCCCGCCAACACGGTTGGTTGAACTCGGTTCCGTCTACAGTATTTTGTTCTACGTGACAAACGAAAAGATTTCAAATGTATTTAAAACCAAGAAATTAGGTCCTCCTTACAAAGTCGGTTACATTTCATTTTTAAGACCTTTGAAATGTGAAATTAAGACTTTTTAAGGCCTTATTTTTACATTATTAAATTTAAGACTTTTTAAGGACCCGCGGATTCCCTGATATAATTGGTTTAATTGGTTTACATATAATTGGAATAGTTGGTTTAGCAACTTTGCGTTGGTCTTGAACTAAGAAAAGCGCTATATAAATAAACTTGNACAGAATTTTAGCTCGGAGAGGCTCCAGTGTCCTTGCTTTTGATAAGACTTAGACAGAGACTGGAGCCATAGCAGTTTACCGGAATTTGGATTTACGTCAACATCAAATTATTTTCCATAAGAATCTTCCCTCACACATACTTAGAGAAGAATAAGTCAAAACAACTTTTTGATTATTATTATTATCTAGATTTTAGTTACTAATCTATATCTCTTGGAGACACAAGTATAAAACAATTTGCAGGCTAAAATATAATAAGATCTTAATATTAATATTGGAAATAAGATTTAAGTTATTAAATATTAAAAATATTCTAACAACATGTTAACGCGATTACGATTAATTAACGATTATTTTGTTGATTTTTCTTTTCTGCCCTCGTAGTTCAATGACGAGTTTTATACTCGAGACGACTTGATAAAAATGGAAGGAAACACACACAGATCTTCTTTATGATTGTTTATTAAACATCAAGTAAAATCGAGTCACACATTAGAACACGCTTAAATTGAACAATCACTTAGTTTTTATAGAAGTCACATTTTTAGTTAAAATAAAATAAATTATTTTCAATGTCTTAATAAAAGTAAACAAATGTGCACTTCAAAAATAACGACGCTTTTCTTTTGCGTTTCTTGTACTTCTGTGAACAATTTTCATTGTGCAATGTAAACAACAGGTTAGAACTATATATATATATATATGTCTGAGTTGATAGCAGATTTACTGGACCGTTGTGTTTCCTCACTCTTTCTCTCTGTTTATTGTATGTTTGTTTGTAAACTGGTTGTGAGTGACAGTAATACGCACACACACACACACACACACACACAGCTGACAGAGAGACGCTCGTTTGAAATTAGAGTTCGGCAGAATCGTGTACATGCTGGATTAAGAATCGCTTTTTTTATCGCTTTTTGTTCCGTCCTTTTAACTCATTTTATCCCCTCTCTTGCAAGCATGCTAGAGTTTTTAAACTTTTTTTTTCCCACGCCATTTTTGTGCGATGGTTTTGGGATGTCATGCGATCTACCCACAATGCCTTTGCGATCGACGTAATGGCCACCTTCTCTTGTCTAAACTCTCCATGCTCGACACGTTGGGCGCAAAAACGTGACGTAGAATCCCACACGTGGTAGTTCTTGACGGGAAAGTAATCGAAATCGAGATAATCGTCATGGAAAAATGTGAACGATTACCGTACCGTACCGTCTTCTGCCGCTTATCCGGGGCCGGGTCGCGGGGGCAACAGCCTCAGTAAGGAGGCCCAGACTTCCCTTGCCCCAGCCACGTCCTCTAGCTCTTCCGGAAGAATTCCGAGGCGTTCCCTGGCCAGCCGGGAGACATAGTCTCTCCAGCGCGTCCTGGGTCTGCCCCTGGGTCTTCTCCCGGTGGGACATGCCCGGAACACCTCAGCAGCAAGGCGTCCGGGGGGCATCCTTATCAGATGCCCGAACCACCCCATCTGGCCCCTCTCGACCCGGAGGAGCAGCGGCTCTACTCCGAGCTCCTCCCGAATGGCCGAGCTCCTCACCCTATCTCTGAGTGAGAGCCCAGCCACCCTGCGNAAAACACATGTAGACTGGTTGGGCAAACTCCCATGAACCCTCCAGGATCCTGAAAAGGGTATAGAGCTGGTCCGTAGTTCCACGTCCGGGACGAAAACCACATTGCTCCTCCTCAATCCGAGACTCGACAGGATTATACATTTGAACGATTATACATTTGATTTTCAATTTTGATTATTCTTCGATCAATCGCCCAGCCCTACCTCGATACCACATTTTCCAAACTACTCGTACTCGACAAAACGGCAGACTTTGTGCTCAACTCAATCTTCCAGAGGCTCAAAATATAGCAGGTTTAACACAATGAATTAATCCATTAATCAAGCCCCTAAAATCCCAAAACATGACGATGAATACAAAGAGTTTGTTTCCAAACCAACACGACTCACGCTGCAGCAAACTCTTGCACGAGCAGAGAAACACGTTGTTGGTTTATTCAAATATCGTGCACTAAATAGCAAATATGTTCATTAACGCCCGTT
This sequence comes from Paedocypris carbunculus, assembly GCA_028128575.1. Taxonomy (NCBI): domain Eukaryota; kingdom Metazoa; phylum Chordata; class Actinopteri; order Cypriniformes; genus Paedocypris; species Paedocypris carbunculus. The sequence continues at coordinate 18,498 of SOMO01001588.1, forward strand.
TGTTTCTTAACAAAGTGGGGGGAAAAAGTGTTCAATAATTCTATATTTCTATAATTATTTGTTGCGTAATATTGTTGCTTTTCATTTTAAATAAATGTTCTTAACCCATGGAGACATTATGTTGTATACATACAACAGCAATTGATGATCTTTTTAAAACCCCATAAAAAATATATATTTCACTTTTTTTTTTCCACTGTTTNCACGGTATTGCAAAATTCATATCGTGGCACATCTTAATACCGGTATTCACGTTAATACCGCTATACCGCCCACCCCTAGTGTGTGGTATCAGTAAGGAGCGGATCAGATCTACAAACGTATCTGACACGTGAAAAACACAGTGGTGCCTCTCTTTACAAAATTAATTCGGGCTGGCGGCAGTTTCGTAAAATGGAAATTTTGTTAAACGGGTCGCGTTTTGCACGTAAATCTGATCATTTGTCCCGATTAAAAAAAATGGGTTTATAGTGTATCGTATTGTACGTAAATATCGTAGTAAAGAACGTGTTACATCCTGTGATGACGAGGGTCGTCTCAGAAACTGGTTTGTTTTACATGTGCACTCTTCATTCCTTTGTAACAGTCAAAGTAAATGCATACATTTGTTTTAATGCTTTTATTAGAAAATGTGAATTTTTCCAGCAGACTTACCATTTCCCTGTGTTTAGTCAAAGAAAGGCGTGGCCTTTCCATCAGCCATTTTAAAGGCTTGGGCTGGTTCCATTTTGGGGTAGTGAGTGTTGTTGGGTTTTCATTTTCTTGTGTTGCTACAAATGTATGTATTGTGTGTTGACGATTTTTCTATTATAATTTATTCCTAATTTATTTAGATTTGGGGTTTTTGTCTGGTGCTACTGTTTAAGAGTTTTTTGTAAGGTTTAGTTATTTCCTTTTCCCCCTCTGTAGCACATGGTTTTTCCCAATTTGTTTAGGCGGGAAAACGGGCCTTTAAAAGCCAGGCCATTTTCACCGTACAAGGTTGGGTTGGATAGGTTGTATGGTGGTTTTGATCAGTTTTGACGGTTGAACTAAAGGACATGTACTGTGCAGTTGACTTGTCTCTTGCGTCAAGGAGAACAATTTAAGGCTTGAACGAGAAGCACTTTGACTGTCCGGTTACCGTTACTCCTGTTTGGAGGAGATTTATTTTGTTTTTTCTTTTTGTAAGTCTTGTCTTTTTTCTTAATAAACATTCATCATCGGAAGAGTGGCATCTGTGTGCTCCTACCACTTCCCCTTGGCCCGACTCGGGGCACGATTACGACACATCCGCCATCTTAAATATCGCAATAACGGTGACGTAGCCGGATTAGCGCGTACCACAACTGGTTTTCGGAGAAAAAACTCTTGATTTCTCTGTGTGTTAGTGTATTTCTCCGTAACGACACTTGCTTTGCCTTTCTCAGCCACCGGGTGTCACAGTTTCGCAACGAGTGGCCGTGCTTCATCAACAAAAGCGACGTCGGCTTGTCCTGCGTGACGCGTCCAAGCTTCCGGAAATATATCTGTAATCATGATGGGGGTGGGCGATATGAGTTAAAATTCATATCACGGTATTTTCTAGTGCACAGACGGTATCAATATTATATCACCGTATTGTGGGGGGGTGTTCTTATTTTATATAAAGCACAAAATTAAAACGCAAGTGGAAACCTGGAAAAGCAGCTGTCATTTTTAATACTGTATATATATTAAAAGTAGCCCAGGCATTTATTTGAAAATAACATTTCAATTAAATGGCCTGCGGTCTATCTTTTAAGAGAGTGCAAAGAGAGAGAGAGAGAGAGAGAGAGAGAGATAGAGCGAGAGATAGAGCGAGAGAGCCAGCGCGCGCACGCGAGAGCCTTCTCTCTCTCTCTCTCTCGCGCCTGAATCTAAAGTTGCGTGAAACCAGGATTAACAATCGAAAACAAACTTTGACCAAAATAAAACGAGCAGAATTTTCTCGTGCGAGCGTTTTCCGGGTNTTTTTTTATTTCATTGTTTTTTATAAAATGTTGTTTTTATAAATCATTGCACAACAGATGATTGGATCAGTTCATGGTCAGTCAATCATCATCACAACACATGATTGGATCAGTTCATGGTCAGTCAATCATCATCACAGCACATGATTGGATCAGTTAGTTGGTCAGAGACGTCTCTGTTTTTTTTCCTCCTGAAAAATGAAAACAACATTTTAATGTATTCTAGAANTTGCACAACAGATGATTGGATCAGTTCATGGTCAGTCAATCATCATCACAACACATGATTGGATCAGTTCATGGTCAGTCAATCATCATCACAGCACATGATTGGATCAGTTCATGGTCAGTCAATCATCATCACAGCACATGATTGGATCAGTTAGTTGGTCAGAGACGTCTCTGTTTTTTTTCCTCCTGAAAAATGAAAACAACATTTTAATGTATTCTAGAAGTAAATTCAAACTCATCAGCATTAGACTAAGACCTTTAAAAATCATAACGAATTATAACGGAAAGAGCTCATCAGAATATGTGAGTGACATGAATAATTGAGTGTTACAAATTCCTAAACTTAAAAAAAACGTTGAAGAACAAACATTCCTTTTAAAAAACGGCATTTAATAGATTGAACCAGGAGTCGGTCATACCTTCACAGCTTGTCTCAGCTTTTCAAGAGTTTCCTCGTAGTGGAGTTCCATACATTTCAGAGCCTTTAGTTGCACAAAATGCTTCTTTATTCCAGGACTCCCGGCATCGGACACCATTTGCAAAAAACGCTTCTCCTAAAAAACAAAAATAAACAAATAAATTATTACGACATTATCCAGATACACATTTCCACAACAAGTGTCTCTTTTTGTTTCTTTTGTTTCTCTTTGCTCTTTGTGTTTGTCTTGTCATAACCGCAGCCACATAGCTAACACCAACAATCCAGACGATAAATTGAATAAAAAGCAACAATTCTCTTACATATTTACACGTGCGCTTTGAGACAGTTAAAACTGTGAAAAGCGCCCTACAAATACTCATTATTATTATTATTATTATTNTGTGTGCGGGCCTACAGCATTTATACGTTTTAACGTTCTATATAACACAAGTCGACTTTAACTTGAATGCTAGTATTTGGACACAATCTACCAGGTTTTTCGCCGGCGTCATAAACCTAGTTTCGGACCATCATAAAAGGACTGTTTGCCTGTGAATGTAGGTCCTGATGTACTGAGGCGCGTCGTAGTTGATGACGCTCTTCACTCCGCTGACGTCGATCCCCCGCGCCGCCGCGTCTGTGCTGATCAGCCTGGGACAGACGGACACAGCGTGAGGACACGCCCCTTAAACCTCGCCGGCGGATGCGCACCCACATCTGGATCCTCCCTTGTTCGAAATCTTTCAGCGTCTTCTGTCGTTGGCTCGAGCTCAGCAGAGAGGAAAACTCCGCCACTTCCACGCCACCGAACAGCTTCACCAGCAGATACAGTCTGAGGAAAACACACCGCACACGGAGACTTGAGGCTAAACCAGGCATGTGAAAAGTTTTAATCCGGCCCGCGGAGCTTGTAAAAAATCAAATCAAAATCATTTTTTCAATTTTAATGTGCTATTACAGGGGTGTCCAAACTTTTTGATTCGCGGGCCACATTGGGTTCTAACATTTGACAAAGGGGCCGGACCGGGCTCGGGGAAAAAAATACGCATNGGTGACGCATCAGGCCGTGTGCGTGCGTGCGTGTGTGTGTGTGTGTGTGTGTGTGTGAGTCTCTCACAGTGAGGCCTGCAGGGAAGTGGAAGGTGGCGCTGGGGGCGTGGCTCAAGGCGGAGCTGAAGAGTCTGGGCTGGTGCAGGTCCAGCAGCTGGAGCTTCTCGGGGTTCTGCGTGAGCGTGGCCGAGAACAGCAGCTTCTGCAGAGGAACCTGTGCTGGAGACAAGCTGACCGCACAGGCCAATCAACCCGTCGCCTCTATTTAGTATTTAACATATAACAGGGTATCTGCAGGTTTCTAAGATAATATAATAATAATGAGTATTTGTAGGGCGCTTTTCACAGTTTTAACTGTCTCAAAGCGCACGTGNAAAGCACTAAACTGACTGAACTGAAAAACTGCAAAAGGGAATAGACCCTTTTGCAGTTAACTGAATTTGAACTTGAACCAATATGGATGGTTTATCAGTGTTTGGTGACGTTAGACTCACCTCGACACGGTGACTGGTCCAGGAGCCGCCCGCTTGAAGAGCGACGCCGGAGAAGCGCCGTGGCTTCTGTACACGGCTCTAGTCAGCTGACCGAGCCAAGCCTGATGCATCCTGTCCATCATCCGGTCCGCCTCGTCAATAATCTACAACACCGTCAACAGTGATGGTGAAGAAACACCCGCGCAATAACCTCAAACCAAGACTTTTATTACATTTCTAATTCAAACATTGCAATTCTCGACTCTACCGCCCACCCCTCGTTCTTGGTGACGTCAATCCAGTATTTATACGATTCTCTGTCAATTTTGATTCACAATCATTTAAATATTACAAAGGACATCTTGCAAAACTTCTGTCATTTTTTGGGGCAGCGCTTTAATTTAATGATGGAAACACTGCACTGTCCCCGTAAGCGTCATGACGCCGGACGCAAGTGCGATTTTGTGCAAAGAAAATTAAAAGCAAAGAAATTGTGATTCTCTTTTTATCCAGAACCGTGCAGCTCTACACGGCAACAAGCTACCGTATTTTCTGGACTATAAGCCGCACCTGTATATGAGCCGCNGTTCCGCTATAAACCTTTAAAAAAAAAAAAAAAAATTCCAGAATCGTGATCTTTATTCTAAGTGATTCTCATTTCATTCAGAATCGTGCATCATTTTGTTTCGCCCCTTAATAAAACGCCTCCAAGCGAGTCAGAGTCCAGGCAGGAGAACGGATCCTCACCAGGAATCGCAGGTGCTGCAGACTGAAGTTGTCGTTCTGGTTGATGTGATCCACCAAGCGACCCGGCGTAGCCACCACGACATCGGCCAGACAGCGGCTCACGCCACCTCTGCACAGGAAGTCGCCGGCGCGTTAGGGGTGTTGTGGCGCTCCACCACGACACGGAGAAGCTCACCTCTGCTCCGACAGCATGGCCTTTTCGGCACACAGGGATCTCTGGCCGGTGATGGTGGCCACGCTCAGGCCGAAGACTTCTGCGTACGAGCCGAACACTTTCGCCACCTGTGACGGAGAAACCAGCGGATGGAGGTCGGCGGGTAAACAAATGAGCCCGAGGACGGGCTGGTTACCTGTTGTGCCAACTCTTTGGTGGGCAGCACAGCCAGGGCACGGACCTCACACACCACACGACTGGACAACGCCTGCGCCGACACAACACACTCAGAATTACACACTTGGCACATACGAAAATCACATTTGTTGTGCATCATTTATGCTTCTATCAGTTGTGGGCCCCTTTAAAATCTGGGGTCTATTTTTCTTAACTGTAAAAAGAGGGAACAAACTAGGATAATACACTGATTTTTATTCTTTAACTTTAGTACCACTCATTTTTACTGCNTCGTCTCGTTCTCGTGAGCCTAGTGTCTCGTCTCGTGGGAAAAGTGTCTCGTCCCACCCCTACTAGTTACTTTTACTAGTTACAGTTACTAGTTACTTCTCTCAACGAGTAACCGAGTTAGTAATTGAGTTGCATCATTAGGAAAGTAACTAATTACCAGAGAAAGTAACTATTGCGTTACTAAATATAGTTACTACAACAAAAATTACATTTGTCAAATAACTCGGCTGCTCTCAATATTAAATACCGTATTTACTCGACTATAAGTCCAGGATTTTTCCTTCAAATTTCGGGCTGAAAGTGGGGGGCTGGACTTATACGCGCGGTCTACCGAAATAGAACATATTTTACTCAGAACAGTGCGCAGATATTTCACCCTTTCTCACAAAAATAAACAGCAGAGACACAAGCGCGGTAAATAAATGAACATTTATGACGTGAACTAAATAAATCTNAGGGGGTCTAAACAAAATACCACAATCTCACAGCTGAAGTGGGGGGGTCGACTTATAAGCGGATCGACTTATAAGCGAGTAAATAAGGGTAATGGAATTGTTATTACATTTTTGCCTTACGAAACTGCTGTCGGCACAAATTAATTTCCAAAGTCGAGGTACCACTGTATTTGTTTGTTTCTAATAGACATTTGACAGTTTAGAAAGTCGTTATTGTGCTTTTATTAGGAAGAAGTTTGGCAAACCTATTTTGACAAAATAAACTTCCATAACTTTGATCAACACTGGATGATTTGCAAGAGGACACCACATGAAGATGTCTGGCTAAACGATTCTTTCTTTATCGGTAGAGAAGCGAGGTGACGGCACCTGCACGACAGGAATGACGAAGGCCAGGGTTTTCCCGCTTCCTGTAGGTGCGGAAACGCAGATGTCTCTGGGACAGTATCCGCCCGGACCCACCAGCAGCCCGGAGGACACGCTCTCCAGCACAGCAGGGATGACCTGAGACTGGACTGAAACACACACACACAC
>SOMO01001594.1:5076-19114 GCA_028128575.1 Paedocypris carbunculus
GTGTGTGTGTGTGTGTGTGTGTGTGTGTGTGTGTGTGTGTGTGTGTGTGTGTGACTCACTTGACCACATGCTCCAGGATCTGCAGCCCGAAGTGTCGGACCTGCGCGGGCTGTGAGACGTGGGCCAGCTGCAGACCGCACTCCACACACACGGGACACTTCTCCTTGAAGCCCTCGATGAACTGAGAGTAGAGCGCGAGTAGAGCGTGAGGAGAGCGTGAGGAGCGCGCGCGTGCGTGTGTGTGAGAGCGAGAGCGCGCGCGCTACCTTCAGGGCCTCCAGGCGGTAGATCTGACTAGACTCGGCGTCCATCATCACGTTCACCGCCTTCACCAGCTCCTCGCACAGCGCGCGCACCGCTTCCGCCATCACTGCGCCCTGTTTACGTGCCGCCGTGTTCCCGCGCCGGTGCAAACTCGGCGTGCGTGCGCGCGCGCGACAAACTCCACGGCCAAGATGGCGGCGCGGCGCGCTGCCGGGATTTGTAGTTTTTCCCCCCGGAGCTTCACGCGGCGTTTACTCACAGAGGAGAAACACAAAGTGACGTTTCCGTTTGCCTGCTACTTGCTCATACGCGGCTTCTAACCGAACCAAATTGCTGTGGTTGTGTTCCAAGCAGCATTTTAACTCTACAACAAATAACTCTATAACAAATAGTTCTCACTACGACACGATTGCACATATATCGTTGAGAAGAGCAACAACTGCGCAGAAATCCCACGTGTTTCCTGCTCGACAAAGTTATGAGAGTGAGGCGCATGCGCGGACCCGTCGATGTGGGCCGGGCTTGCCACGGCGTCCCTGACGACCGCCACGCCTACGGCAAGCCGAGCGGATCGTCTTCGTCTGAAGGGGGCGGGGCGACCTGGGTTGGGCGGGGCAACAACGACATCACTTTCAGGGACGTATGAACAAACATTAAAATAAACCGTCTTTAATTGAAATACAGTCTTTCTCTTTTACTCTACATACGTAACTAATGATAATCCTTTTTTATTGGGTGGCTGAAATATTTGTAATTTTTCGCAGTAACAACTAATTATATATTTAAAAATACTGAAAGTTGCATTTTACTAGTTGATTTTAACGAGCAAATCATGACGTCACATTTTATTTAAAGAATTTTCAGAAATTGCAGTCAGTGACCATGAGGTGAAGTTTGATCTTAGCCGTTCGTTTCGCTGCGATTTCAGTGGTTGACATGGTTTTACTCGATTAACATTGAACACAAAATAAATGTTTTATTATTTTAACAAGTAGAAAAAATTACCAAAAATAAATAAATAAATCACTCCAGCTAGATTCACACAGACAGTCTAGCCATCATTTCCTTTAATTAGCCATGAATTAATTTGTGAATATTTACACTGTCATTACAAAAGTGGTATTACAAACGTGAAAACGGCAATGAATGAATAAATAAAAACTGGACGCAACGATCAAATAGACAAAAAGATCTTTTTATTGAACGGAACCGAGCCAATACTGTATGAACACGAGTGGTCCGGGTACTGAGCCTTGTGGGGGTCCGCAGTTCCTCCGGCTCCCCCGGTGGACGTGAAGTGTAATGCCAGGTGGTTCAGCGCTCAGAGAAGGACACGCCCCCCTGGTGTGTGTGTGTGTGTGTGTGTCAGACTCGACACCGCCCCCTAGTGGCCACACGGTCACTCCCTCACCGCAACAGACGACAGCAGAGCCCGAGGTTCTTCTTCACGTTTTAATGTCAAACTCGCAGCAACGAAAGCGTCAGGAGGAGTGCGAGTCCACGAGGGCGTGGCCTTCACCGGCGGTTCAGCTGCTTCCTGAAGGCCTTCAGCGACTTGGCCATCATGGGGGCGACGCCTGAGGAGAACAACCACACCAGCCTCTGAGCCACAGGAGAAGAAGCCGGACATCGTCGCTTCGCAAAAGAACTGACGTTCTATGGAAAGTCGTGAATAAAATGTTCGCACACTTCACTAATGAATTGTGGAGTCAGCTTGGAGACCGTGGTAGCCACGCCCACTGACTGACCGTGGTAGCCACGCCCACTGACTGACCGTGGTAGCCACGCCCACTGACTGACCGTGGTAGCCACGCCCACTGACTGACTGTAGTAGCCACGCCCACTGACTGACTGTAGTAGCCACCCCCACTGACTATAGTAGCCACCCCCACTGACTATAGTAGCCACCCCCACTGCCTGACCGTAGTAGCCACACCCACTGCCTGACAGTGGGATTGGCTCTGCACCCCGTGACCCAGAAGTGGAGTGAGTGGTGGAGAGTGTGTGTGTGTGTGTGTGTGTGAGGGGGCGTGGCCTGCTCACGTCTGGCTCTCCGGGGGTCCGCGGGCTGCAGCGACCCGCCGGCCGAGGCTTTGGGAGGCTCTGTGAAGCTGGACCGTGCCCCGCCCTCCCCGTGCTTCACGCCGCTGCTAGTGAAGAAGAAGAAGAAGAGCGTCAGCGCACAGGCCCGCCCGTGACGGAGAGGCGGAGCACCTGCTTCGGTCCGCAGGGGGCGGGGCCATCACCGCGGTGCCGTGGATCTCCTGCTGGATGCGCACGCTCCGAGGAGGCTTAGCGGCCGAGTGTATGAAGGCCATCTTCACCCGCCGGCCTGAGCAGAAGAGCCGTCAGCCCCTCGGGGACACGCCCCCGCCCCGCCCCGCCCCGCCCACCCGCGGGCCTGCCGGAGTGATGGGAGACGATGCTCCGGGTGAGACGCTGCAGCTTCCGCTCGCGCTCCTGGTGCAGACGCAGGTACAGCTCCCGCCACGCCTCGTACTCCTGCAGCCGCGCCTCCCGGAAGTCCCGCTGGCAGTGCCGCTCCCACAGCTCGTCCGTCACGCCGATGAACACCTGCGGGCGGGGCGGGGCGTCAGGGCGGGGCGTCAGGGCGCACACACACACACACACACACACTCACCGGGTTACACTCCTCGATGCGCAGGAGCTGCTCCGGGGTGCAGCGCTCCAGAACCGGCTCCAGGATCTCAAACGGCACGCCACCCACCTCACACAGCGCTGGGGGCGGAGCAGAGCGCGTCAGGGGCGGGGCGGGGGCGGGGGCGGGGCGGGGCGGGGACCTACAGTCGAGGTTGTTCTGCAGCGTGCGGACGCACTGCTGGAACAGCGTCATCATGGCCGGCAGGTAGGAGATCTTGCTGCCCGAGTACACCTGCATCTTGTTCCTCAGACGCTGCCCGATGGGGAGGGGCGTGTCCGTGCTGACCTCGCCCGAGGGGCGCTCTCTGAGCAGCTGGGACACGCCCGGGCTCTCCTGATAGGCCGTGAAGTCCTCGCACTCGGCCAGGCTGACGGGCAGAGGAACCTTCAGCAGGTCCAGCACCTGGAACGCAGAAGGGCTGAAGGACCCGTGGCGCACACCCGGCGGACTCACCGTGGTCTTGGGCGGGGCCCGGCTGTGGGAGGCGGCCGAGTTCCGCTCCCGCCCACTCCTGAGCGTCTTGGTCTTCTTGCGCTTCGGGGGCTCGTAGCTCAGACAGGCTTCGAACGACATGCTGGCCGTCTGGACGCTCTTCTTGCTCCGCTCCTCTCGGAGGCGTGTCTTAGCGCGCCGGCTCCTCCCCCCGTCGCTGGCCCGAGGGCGTGGCATCTCCTTGGCCTTCCTGCTCGGCTTCCGCTTGGCGCTGGTCCGGTCCGAGAGGCTGCGGGAGAGACGAGGAGGCGTGAGGAGATGGGAGGGGCCCGGCGGGCGTCAGGTGATACCTGGGGGAGGAGTCTCGGGGGAGGAGGGCCTTCCAGCGGCTCACCAGCACCTTGGCCGTCTTCCCCGCCTCGCGGTGTCTCCTCAGCGAGTTCACCACCTTCCCGATGCCCGTCTCCTGCGCAGAGCGTCAGCGTCTCTCGACGGTGGACTGAGACGTTCCAGTCGGACAGAGGAAGTCTTACGGCGAGAACGTCCAGCGTGATGTCCAGTTCCTCCAGCTTCCTCAGGACCTTCAGCAGCTGGAGGGAGAGAGCGAAGCGCCAAGAGATCATCGATAAAGCTCCACCCCCACTTAACCCTTTAATGCGCAGTACCAGAAAGAGCGCTTAAAACNAAAAAAAAACAATCACTGACCTGGTTTCTCCTCAGCGTGTTGATCTTTGTCTCTGAATGCTTCATATTCTCCGTCTTCGCGCTCTTCTTTGATAACGCGCATCTTTACAGTCTCGCGAGATAAACACACGTTATGTCGATGATTCAGTTCAGGGTTTCAGTAAGAGAAACAGATGACGCTTCTGTTAAACGCCGCATACCGAGAAAAGTTTAAAAGAAAACAACGATTGATTTTACCTCACAAACTTCACCGAGTGCCGCCATGTTGGAATGTCTTCTTCGTTGGTGTTTGACGGCGGTTTGCCTCCATTTCAGCTGCATTCGCGCCCTCTTCTGTTCATCTTCCAGTTACATCAAACTTGAGATTTTTGACTACAAGTGAAGTGATTTGGGTAATACTGTATATAGATGTGTGTTATATGGGTCGACCGACATTGGTTTTTCTATAGTCGATGTCGATATCGATTTTTAGAGGTCAGGGTTGGTGGATGATGGTCGATATGTGATGTTGATTTTTTTGGGGGGTCAATATCTTAAGTTTTATCCCTCATTTGCAAGCTAAAACTTCACGCTAATAATAAGAAGATTCACAACATTTTGAAAAGTAACATTTATTGAACAATGACAAAAAAAAACAAGTCAACACACACACACAAACAAACACACATTTATAACAAAGTCTTATTGGTAACTTTATAATTATAAATAACTAGAGAAATCTGAAGAGGCACAGGTTGTGATGCAGTAAACAAAGCCGTTCTCCCGTGATGCTGCTCCTCGTGTTGAACATGTTTCCTGTTCAGCTGAACATCTTCTCGCTGGGAACGGAGGAACTTCGTTGCCATCGGTGCAAGAAGGTGTGGACGGGTTTCAGCATTTCCCAGCATTCCAGTGGCTGACCAGTCTGTCAGATTAGAAACGTTAAAGATTAAAATTAGAATATNATGTGATGTTGATTTTTTTGGGGGGGTCGATATCTTAAGTTTTACCCTTCATTTGCAAGCTGAAACTTCACACTAATAATAAGAAGATTCACAACATTTTGAAAAGTAACATTTATTGAACAATGACAACAAAACAAGTCAACACACACACAAACAAACACATTTATAATGAAGTCTTGTTAGTAACTTTATAATTTTATAACTCTATAAGTGATGCTGCTCCTCGTGTTGAACATGTTTCCTGTTCAGCTGAACATCTTCTCGCTGGGAACAGAGGAACTTCGTTGCCATTGGTGCAGGAAGGTGTGGACGGGTTTCAGCATTTCCCAGCATCCCAGTGGCTGACCAGTCTGTCAGATTAGAAACGTTAAAGATTAAAATTAGAATATAATTAGATTATGATTGAAATAATAGTAATCACACACACATACTTCCCCTCACATGACATACAGACAAGAAGCTTTTTTCGTTTATTATTGAATACAAGCCTACAATGATCATATTACCTTTTAATATGTTTTAATATTATTTTTACAGACTAACCCAGGCATGTCCAATGTCCGGCCCGGGGGCCAAATGCGGCCCTTAATCAAATTTTGAGCGGCCCGTGGCTTGATTCATAAAACGAATGGAATACGGCCCGTGGCCAGTGTTCAGTCCCTCCAGGATTTTGTGATTGCTCGATCGCGCCAATTAACGCGAATTCAGCGAAACCCCGCAACTGATTTGCCACCTTGCAATTTCATCCAATCACTGCGAATTTACCGCATATTCAGTTCAGCATGAACACACCATGTGATCTCAAACGAATACGGTTTGTTTCACCACGCCCACTCGAGCTTGTAAAAAATTAAATCAAAATCATATATTTTTTTTTCATATATATTCACATGAAGCTTTCTCCAAACTATTGGCTCAAGTGGTTCAATGCCTCATGAGGCTTCATCTCACCGTCACTAGTAAACACTAATATATAAATATATAGTTTACTAATATATAGTAAATGAGGTCTACAGGAGTATAAAACAGCAGAATAATCATCCTTACCTCTTCAGTAGCTGCAGACTCGGAGTCTTTGGGGTCCTTCTGGAGACAATCGCTGATCGCTGCTCTGTGCGGTTGATCGCGAGACGCTCTGCAGCAGTTTGCTTGTTTTTCTCGTTTATTTTATGTATTTATTTTTTTGCTTGTTTTTTGTTCTTTTTATACCTTTCCTTTTCTTTTTGTATTTTTTCATTCTCTGCACTTCCACTTTACCAACTTTTTGTTCGCTCAGTTTATCTTCTCTAAGCGGACTCCGGATTCATCTTTGTTCTTGTACTTGGACTCGACTGCGCTTACCTGCACGGAAAACTGATACCAACGGAGACACTCTGGACCGAGATCACTTTTAACACTGCAGTTTTTCGTTTTTCACTTCTTCTGGGTTAACATGTGCCTCTCCGATGGAAATACAAACTCTCCAACTTATTCCACGGCACAACACAGCGGCACTTTTCCTGTGCAACACAGCGCAGCAGTTCAAACACGGATTACATATTCCCGGGATTTCATTTTACAACTCGGAGAACTCTCTCAATTCCCAGTTAATACGTACGGCTTCCCTGAAGAAATCCTTCACAACGAACAGCTTCGATCATCCACCGACGGTTCTAATTCAAAAAAGACGCGCAGAGGAAAAAAAAATAAAGGAGGCATCAGAAACAGACTCAAACGGGAGACAGGTAAGAAACGTGTTCTCCCCTCCGTTATTCTTGCTAACGTCCGCTCACTAAAGAACAAATCCGACGAGCTACAAGCAAATGTAAATCATATGCACGAGTATAGAAATGCATCTGTTTTAGCCTTCACTGAAACATGGTTAAACAGTAACATTGATGACAGCTCGCTGTATATTGACGGATTTGGATCCCCCATACGCTCAGACCGATGCAGAGAGACAACTGGAAAACAACAAGGTGGAGGAGTTTGTCTGTATGTAAACAACAGTTATTGCTCCACAGTCACTGTGAGGGAGAAACTGTGCACATCAGATATTGAGCTCCTAGCAGTCTCACTGCGCCCTTTCTATTTACCACGGGAGTTCCCACAACTCTTCATTATTCTGGTCTACATCCACCCAAAAGCTAACGCTAATATTGCAACTGAGCTTATCTTAAAGACACTTAACAAAGCTCAGCAGTTATCACCAGACTCACCAAAGTTCGTTCTTGGTGATTTCAACCACTGCTCACTTGAAAAAACTTTAAAAGGACTTCAACAATACATTACCTGCAATACACGTCTGGGAAAAACCCTAGACAAATGCTATGGATCTGTCGTTGACGCCTACAGAGCCATCCCCCTCCCCCCACTTGGTTTCGCTGATCACCAGACCATTCTGCTCGCCCCNTGAGGTGATGTGATTGTTTGATGGTTCGTGATTCATAAATACAGCAGCTCAACCTAATCACCAAAGAATAAGAATGGAAAACCATTTAGTCGTTTGTTTTTTAATTTAACAGTCTGAAACACAAAAAAATAAAAAAAATTATCTCTCATTTGAATTTAGACAATGTTGTCACTGGCAGAAAATGAAAAAGTGAACAATCCTTAATAAAACACATTTTAAAACACATCTCTTTTTGTGAATTAGAAAACAAAAATCTAGTGCAATTTACTGGCGTTTAGTAAACGTAGAACTCGCATTGCACATTTCACTGGCACCAGAAAAAAAATGCTCCGATGGCGTGTAATAAAAAAGAAAAATGGAAAATACACGACTTAAAACATTGTAAAAACATGAACAATCACCAAACATAAAACATTAGTGTGATATTATTATCAATATCATTACTAATACTAGTGTGATGATTAAGATGCTGGTGTAAATGAGGTGTGTTTCCACTAGATCTGGCCACGGCACGTCGACACGTTTCACACTCGTCAGTCTTTTGCTCCACGTGGTTGTTCGCCAAACCAAAAAAAGCTCCAATAAGCTGCATAAAAGCTTGTATTGTTGTCGTTTCTGGTTGGTCGGCAAGCCAGTATCGGGAGATTGGACCATTTTGATTGGGTAATAGGCGTGTCACTCAAACGTCAGAGGCGGGGTTAAAAACCGCATGTCGGTTCGATTAAGGTTCATCGTGCAGCCCTACACCACAACTAAAAAGGTCCTAGTAACTGATTCCTTCTTTTTTTTTTAGTTGAGTCGACTTTTGGAATTTTGAGCTATGACTTGAAATCTGAAAATTTATGAAAATTTTCACCAGATGGGTTAAATTGATACGGGTCTCTTTTATTTATATGAATATATTTGTGATTACCACCTGATGGGTTAAATTGAAATTTTCAAGTTGTTTTAACTTTCACTTGTGGAAAAAGTTAGTCTACACTAACCTAACTAACCAGTCTACACTCACACCACTAACCAGTCTACCCTAACCCAACTAACCAGTCTACACTAACCCAACTAACCAATATACACTCACACCACTAACCAGTCTACACTCACACAACTAACCAGTCTACACTAATCTAACTAACCAGTGTACACTAACCTAACTAACCAGTCTACACTAACCCAACTAACCAGTCTACATTAACCTACACTAACCAGTCTACACTAACCTACACTAACCAGTCTACTCTAATCTAACTAACCAGTCTACACTAACCTAACTAACCAGTCTACACTAACCTACACTAACCAGTCTACACTCACATCACTAACCAGTCTACACTAATCTAACTAACCAGTCTACACTAACCCAACTAACCAGTCTACACTCACATCACTAACCAGTCTACACTAACCCAACTAACCAGTCTACACTAATCTGATTAACCAGTCTACACTCACACCACTAACCAGTCTTCACTAACCTACACTAACCAGTCTACACTAATCTAACTAACCAGTCTACACTAACCTAACTAACCAGTCTACACTAACCCAACTAACCAGTCTACACTAACCCAACTAACCAGTCTACACTAACCCAACTAACCAGTCTACACTAACCCAACTAACCAGTCTACACTCACACAACTAACCAGTCTACACTAACCTAACTAACCAGTCTACACTAACCCACACTAACCAGTCTACACTCACATCACTAACCAGTCTACACTAATCTAACTAACCAGTCTACACTAACCCAACTAACCAATCTACACTAACCCAACTAACCAGTCTACACTAACCCAACTAACCAGTCTACACTAACCTAACTAACATGCAGGGGTGTGAAGAGTAGCGGACAGCCCTACTTGAGTAAAAGTACAGATACTGTAAAAACTACTCCATTACGAGTAACAAGTCACCGTTTCAAAAAAGACTTGAGTCAAAGTAGCAAAGTATCCCATTTTAAAAGAACTTACGTGTTAAGAAGTATTTTATTCGTGCTCAATTTAGGCGAAAAAAGAAATGTGACAACTAACTATTGTTTTCTAATACAGAAACAGAATGTGACCTCAACGTTTGAGAAATGGTGGAACAGAGTAGATAAAAAGAACAACAAGTCCGTCTCGATCACTTCAATTTGCACGTAGATATAAAATAAAATTCTGATTAGCAAATTATATAGCATATGTCAATATTAATATTATATAAAGTTATATATTACATTCAACACATTCTTCCTCTTCTGAGTATTGAAGGTCTAGTTTGAGTCGCTTCTCGAGTGATTAGGACGGTTTCTCGGATTAGGATTAGGACTATAAACGGATTAGGACTCGTTTATTCGTTGATTCAATATATTATTCGTATTATGCTCGTATATTTATTTTTGATGCTCGGTGCAAGTACGAAGTAGCCAAAAACATACTTAAGTAAAGTAACAAAGTACATTTACTCAAGTACCTTACACCCCTGCTATACTGACACCACTAACCAGTCACTACTAACCTAACTAACCTGACTATACTAGACTATACTAGCATCACTAACAAGCAGAGGTGTCAAGTAAGGAAGTAGTACTACTTCGTTACCTAACGAAAGTAGAAATTTGGTTTACTTTTACTTTTCTAGAGTATTTATTTTTCCGCTTACTTTCTACTTCTACTTCTTATTTTTTAAAGCAACTATCGGTACTTTCTATTAGACTTTGAGAGGTATTATTTATCATATACTAGATATAAAGGAGATCATGTGATGTTGAAGCTAGATTTTCGAACACAAGAGTTCATATTTAGCTCATTATTTCATAACGTACGTATTTGAAAATAATCTATTTTGTTACAAGTTGTTACAGATTTATCAGCCTCCTGTGTGATTTAGTGTCGTGAGGCGGCGCAGAAGCACAGAAGCTTTGTAATAAAACGAATTAATTTTCAATGTAATTACAACAATTTAATAGAACAATAAAGTTCTACAATGCTGTTTTTTGTTCTCGCATTACTTTTACTTTTATACTTAAAAGCAGTTTTATCAGTATCAGTAAGTAACTCTAGTACTCAGTAACTCTAGTAGAATATTGGGCATTTTACTTTTACTTTCACAGAAGTACTTTTTGACTCTAGTAATTCTACTTCTAACAAAGTAACAAAAGTGACTACTTCTGACAGCACTGCTAACAAGACTACACTAACTTAACTAACACGACAATGTTATCCTAACAACATGACTTTACTAGCACCACTAACACGACTAAACCAACTGGACTGTTACAACATGACTAACACACGCACACTAACGTGATTACACTAACACGACTAAGCTAACTCGACTGCTATATTATGACTAAACAAACGTTGCCTTTCAACTAATCGTCGTAGCGCGTTTCTTGGCACAGTTTATTCAGTAGTATTCAGCGTCTTTGCGTTGGTCTCGGACCAAGAAAAGCGCTATACAAATGAACTTGAACTTGAACTTGAAGTTTGGCCGTCCGCAGATCCGACACGTTGAGCAAATTTTCTGTCTTCCAGGTTGTGGCCCTCAGCGCAGTCATGGCACCCAAAAAGAACAAGGCCGCCAAGAAGAACAAGGCCGACATCAACGAGATGACGATACCGGTGGAGGACGGCGCCGCCAACAAGATCAAAGGCCTGAACACGCTGCTGGAGGGCAACGGCTTCAGCTGCATCTCCACCGAGGTCACCGACGCCATCTACGCCCCCAACCTGCTGGAGGGCCTCGGCCGCATGAGGCAGGAGCGCTTCCTCTGCGACCTGAGCGTGGCCACCAAGTCCAAGTGCTTCGACGTCCACAAGGCGGTGATGGCCTCGTGCAGCGAGTACGTGCAGGCGGCGCTGAGGAAGGAGCCGGCGCTCTCCAGGATCGAGCTCAGCGAGGTGTCGGCCGCGGGCCTGGCCAGCGTCATCACCTACGCCTACTCCGGGAAGCTGACGCTGTCGCTCTACACCATCGGCAGCACCATCTCGGCGGCCGCGCTGCTGCAGGTCCGCACCCTGGTGAAGATGTGCAGCGACTTTCTGACGCGGGAGATCAGCGTGGAGAACTGCATGTACGTGGTGAACGTCGCCGACACCCACGGCCTGAAGGAGACCAAGGAGGCGGCTCGGAAGTTCATGCGGGAGAACTTCATCGAGTTCTCGGAGATGGAGCAGTTCCTCGAGCTCACCTACGAGCAGATCGGCGAGTTCCTGACGGACGACTCGCTGCAGCTGCCCTCGGAGCTCACGGCCTTCCAGATAGCGGTGAAGTGGCTGGACTTTGACGAGAAGAGGCTGAAGTACGCCGCCGACCTCCTGTCCAACATCCGCTTCGGCACCATCGCTCCGCAGGAGCTGGTCAGTCACGTGCAGAACGTGCCCAGGATGATGCAGGACCCGGAGTGCCACCGCCTGCTGGTGGACGCCATGAACTACCACCTGCTCCCTTTCCAGCAGAACATTCTGCAGTCCCGGAGAACCAAAGTCCGCGGCGGCCTGCGGGTGCTTCTGACGGTGGGCGGACGCCCGGCCCTGACGGAAAAGTCCCTCAGCAAGGACGTCCTCTACCGAGACGAGGACCACCTGTGGAGCAAGCTGACCGAGATGCCAGCCAAGAGCTTCAACCAGTGCGTGGCGGTCCTGGACGGCTTCCTGTACGTGGCCGGCGGCGAAGACCAGAACGACGCCAGGAACCAGGCCAAGCACGCCGTCAGCAACTTCAGCAGGTGAGTCCTCGTGGTCTGTGGTCCGCATGATGACTCGACTATCAGGAGCCTTCGGATGATGACTCGATGATCGACGAGCGAGTCCCAGGAACTGACGCGTGTGGTTTGTCTCCCGCCAGGTACGACCCCCGCTTCAACAGCTGGATCCACCTGGCCAACATGCTCCACAAGCGCACCCACTTCAGCCTCAGCGCCTTCAACGGCCTCCTGTTCGCCGTGGGCGGGCGCAACTCGGAGGGCTGCCAGGCTTCCGTGGAGTGCTACGTCCCCTCCTCCAACCTGTGGCAGGCCAAGGCTCCGATGGAGGTGGCGCGCTGTTGCCACGCCAGCGCGCTCATCGAGGGCAAGATCCTGGTCAGCGGCGGCTACATCGACAACGCCTACTCCCGCGCCGTCTGCTCCTACGACCCCTCGGCCGACAGCTGGCAGGACCGGAACAGCCTCAGCGCCCCCAGGGGCTGGCACTGCTCCGCCTCCGTGGGAGACCGCGCCTACGTGCTGGGCGGCAGTCAGCTGGGCGGGCGTGGCGAGCGGGTGGACGTGCTGCCGGTGGAGTGCTTCAACCCTCACTCGGGCCAGTGGAGCCACGTCGCCCCCTTGCTGACGGGGGTCAGCACCGCCGGCGCCGCCACCCTCCACGGCAGGATCCACCTGCTGGGCGGCTGGAACGAGGTCGAGAAGAAGTACAAGAAGTGCCTGCAGGTGTACAACCCCGACCTCAACGAGTGGGCGGAGGAGGACGAGCTGCCCGAGGCCACGGTGGGCATCTCCTGCTGCGTCATCACCGTGCCCGCGCGCAGAGTCGCCCGCGAGTCCAGGGCCAGCTCCGTCAGCTCCGCCCCCGTCAGCATATGAGCCGCCGCCCGCACGCGCCCATCAAATGCTTTTATTCTGTCGCTGAGTTATTTCCACGGAGGACGGCTCTGAGGGGAACCGCGGGGATCTCACGCTGGGTGGGATTCGCCGTTTCGTGTGTTTCGTTTGGTGGAATCCTGTGGGAGGAATTCCACGGGTCGTGGATTTTCTCGAGATCTTGAGATCGTTCAGACGTTAGCGTGAGATTTCGACGAATCGTCTTCCCAGGAGTGACCGGGTGACCTCTGACCCTCTAATGAGCCACAACGCCGCCCTGTTTTGTAAGTGATGTTGAATAAATTCATTTTTGGTCTAAACGGCTTGAGGAACGATTCTTCTCCTCCGTCCTCTCCTACTGATCACCAGCTCCGGGCTTTTGATCCTGGAATGATTGAAGTCACTTTGTCACTTATTCGGTAAAAACCAAATTACCGATCGATTCAAAAAGTTGTTGTGGTCCGTCACAGACTTTCTCCCTGCGCCTGCGTGATAATAATTATAATAGAATAATAATAATAATGATAATCATAATATTAATAAAAGCAACCTGATTGCGTAACACTTAGACTGGAGGCGTTTTTCCGATGTTCGTTCGCTAAAATCTCGCCACAACACACACACACACACTCAATGGTTTGTAAATCAACAGCAGGTGGCGCCGTTGGTACATTCTCAGTCTCAGCGCTGCTCTTGAGGAACGAAACGTCGTAAAAAACGCGCACAAACGCGTTTAAAAACCTTTCCACGTTTCTGACGTAAACGTCTTTAAACCGACGTTTGTTCTAACCGGCGTTATAACACGTTTAACCATGGAATAAGAATAATAAACCAACGAACAAATGCAACCACGTGCTGGTATAAACGGAACAAACTGATTCTTTTTTTTCTTTTTTTATTGTAAGAGGTAAATAATCGGCGCAGGTGAGTTTCATTAGGTGACGCTCTTACTCTTCCGGTACGAATTCATCTATCTTTCTCTAAAATCACTTTGAGTCTCAGACACGTGAGTCGTCAGTTATTAGTCTGCGTAACAAACCGAGTGAAGTTGTGCGGTGAAAGTGTTTTCCGGACATTTTTATTTCTCCGCCAATGTT
>SOMO01001601.1:16069-29869 GCA_028128575.1 Paedocypris carbunculus
TAGAATTTTTTTTTTTTTTTTTTACTATTCAAGTAAAAACGACATTAAAGTGATATGAGTCACAAGTTAGGTTTATTAAATAAAGCAATAGTCTTTTTAAGAGAGAGTGAACGTAATGTAACAAAAAATGTAAAAAGAAAAGTGAAAAATCAAGGTGGTGCTTATGTTTGCTTAAACACGATAATTGAACAGTAACTAACACTATGTCCACTGCTCGTGACCGGTGCTTGATTTGTAGGTGTTGTACGTGATGGAGCTGCAGCAGGACCTGGTGAACGGGCGCGCCAGCTTCACCGCCGTCTCAGAGTTTCTGCTCACACACCCTGTGCTCAGTTTTGGCGTGCAGGACGTTTCTCGTGCCCGACTTCGACACACCGAGGTCCTTCCTCCCGACGAGGAAAGTGACACGTTGACTTCAGGTCATTTGCATTTTTTTTTATTAATTTGTTTACATTTGCAAATATCTAAAAAGCTTTGTTTGAAGAACCTGCCNGCGCCAGCTTCACCGCCGTCTCAGAGTTTCTGCTCACACACCCTGTGCTCAGTTTTGGCGTGCAGGACGTTTCTCGTGCCCGACTTCGACACACCGAGGTCCTTCCTCCCGACGAGGAAAGTGACACGTTGACTTCAGGTCATTTGCATTTTTTTTTATTAATTTGTTTACATTTGCAAATATCTAAAAAGCTTTGTTTGAAGAACCTGCCCAAANAGCAGGACCTGGTGAACGGCCGCGCCAGCTTCACTGCCGCCTCAGAGTTTGGCAGTTTTGGCGTGCAGGATGTTTCTCGTGCCCGACTTCGCCACATCGAGGTCCTTCCCCCGACTAGGAAAGCAACACGTTGACTTCAGGTCATTTGCATTTTTGTATTATTAATTTACATTTGCAAATATCTAAAAAGCTTTGTTTGAAGAACCTGCCCAAAACGTTCTTTCAGAAGGAAACCAAGGATCTTCAGAATCCAAATCGGGCATCCAGATTAAGCTCTACTGTGTTCACACAAAGTGAGTAACTCAGATCAGTTGTTTTCCTACCTGGATTTATCATTCGCTCGTCCTCTGAACCGTAAATGTTCTGCTTTCAGGTCTCTGCAGGACGTGCAGATATGGTTCCAGCCCAGTAAGGACGACTCGAGCTCTTTCTTCATGCCGCAGGATAGCTTTGGTGAGTCTGGAAATTAAATTTAGTTTATAAAAAGATGATTAAAAAAAAGACGTGCTGCCATCTCCACCAGGCTTTTCAGACACCTTGGCTGATCTGAACGTGGAGGCGATGAGCTCGGACAAGGAGTCTGGAGACAGTGGCTCACAGAGTGACCTGAGTAAGATTCTTCCTCCGCCGACTCCAGTNTTTCTTCATGCCGCAGGATAGCTTTGGTGAGTCTGGAAATTAAATTTAGTTTATAAAAAGATGATTAAAAAAAAGACGTGCTGCCATCTCCACCAGGCTTTTCAGACACCTTGGCTGATCTGAACGTGGAGGCGATGAGCTCGGACAAGGAGTCTGGAGACAGTGGCTCACAGAGTGACCTGAGTAAGATTCTTCCTCCGCCGACTCCAGTGGACTTCACGAGTCCAGCGCCATCCTCTCTCCCTAAACTCATGACCCCGGATGCCTTCATGACACCCAGCACCTCCGTGAGTCCTTCACTTCCTGTTAGCGTCACGCTGTCATCNATCTGAACGTGGAGGCGATGAGCTCGGACAAGGAGTCTGGAGACAGTGGCTCACAGAGTGACCTGAGTAAGATTCTTCCTCCGCCGACTCCAGTGGACTTCACGAGTCCAGCACCATCCTCTCTCCCTAAACTCATGACCCCGGATGCCTTCATGACACCCAGCACCTCCGTGAGTCCTTCACTTCCTGTTAGCGTAACTCTGTCATCAGAAGTGCTGCTAAACATCAGTTCCGTGTCTTCCAGATTCCCACTTCTCCTGGCAGCAGCGCCAGCAGTCTGACCATAGTCACCGCAATGAGCAGCTCGGACAGCGGCGCCAGGTGAACGACACGTGTAACCGCTGACCAGTCCATTCAGTGCCATTTAAAGGCCACAGTCTTTGTCAAGCCTATAAATTTGACCTTCAACCGCAAATAAATTGCAGCAAAATGCGTTTAGTACTGGAAATGTAGTTCTTTAGTTCTTCTCATGTTCTTATCAATGTGTCACAGAGAAACCTCTGCTGATAACTACAGCACTGAATAAATTCACTCTGTTCATCATAAAACTCAGCGTTAATCACGCGCTTCAGACTCACGACCTTTCAAAATGAAAAACTCTTCATCAGAGTTTGATTACTAATGTCTGCCGATCTAGAGCGCAGCGTACAAATCGTTTAGAGTCATACAAAGCAGAAGTTCTGATTTAGCAACTAGCAGTTTAACTTTATTAGCAGTTTATCTTCCATCCATACTTTCAACTGATAATTGTTTGCGTAAGTGTTGGTGTTCAGTACTTGAAGTGTTGTTTTTATCTCTTAGGGGAGATGATCCTTCTCAGAGCCCTAAAATGTCGGTGGAGTGCGGCAGCTCCAGCAGCCCCAGGTCCAGCTCCATACTCATGTCCGCTCTCGGAGAGAACATCCAGGTACAAACCTTCCGTTTAGTCTTTAAGCCTCTTTAACGTGTGTGATGGGAGAGTTAACAGACAGTACTTAATATACAGGGTTCCTACGGCTGCTTGAAAGTGCTTGAATTTCAATATTGTGCTTTCAAGGCCTTAAAAACACTTTAAATGTGAAAGTGTTTGAAAATGTAATTAAACTTATTTCACAAAAGCAGTGGCACCTCGACTTACGAATATAATCCGTGCCGACAGCAGTTTTGTAATGCAAATTTTTAAAAAGTTTGGGACATAATTGGCAAGTAAAATGCCCTATTATGTTCCTAGCCCCTGTAAATTGAGTCAGATTTGTTTCTAATACAATATGATACAATTTCGTAATAAAAACATGTTACATAACAGTTTTTGGGGAAAAAACTTAAGCAAAGAATAAAAATCTGTTTATTATCCGTCTTTGTTCCCTCTTATTACAGTAATAAAAAATACACAACATTTTGACTCAAATCTTTACCTCTTGATCAAAGTGAACGAGTCATTCGTGCATTTCGAGGACAGTCGACTAGACAAACAGTGACACTTATCCAATTGCCATTACAAGGTGCAACATTTCATTTCTTGATTGCATTTAGGCAGACCTTTAAACTAGGGCTGTCAAACGATTACATTTTTTAAAACTAGTTAATCGCACTTCCTCAACCAAATTAATCGTGATTAATCACGATTAAATCACAAATAATAATAATAATTTATTAATTAATTTTTTTTTTTAAATAAAAAAAAAATGTTGCCGGATAATAAGTGCCGGAAATATGGAAGTGCGATTAATGGTGTTAATAAAATTTGACGCGATTAAACAAATGCAATTAATCACATGAGTTAACGCGTTAACTTTGACAGCCCTACTTTAAACATGTTTTACCACAACTGTAAAAGCTTGCTGGAGCTTGCTTGAATTTGAATTTTCAGATCCGTAGGAACTCTGAATACATACACCACCGTTCCAAAATTTGGGGTAACCTAGACAATTTTGTGTGTTCCATGTAAAGTCACACTTTATTTTCTAAGAACAAGGATCGACTGTGGAGTTCTCTGTTCATGTGAAAGTTCTCTGTTTCTGGCCTGTATTCTCTATATTTTGAGCGTTTGATTGATTGACGCCTCAAATGTGATTCTCCATATTCTCAACCTGCTGAAAAGGAAGGTCAGTTTTGTAGCTTTTTTAACCAGCTAAACAGTTTCCAACAACAAGGGTTTTACAATCATCCATCATTCTTCTGACACAATTAGCAAGCACATTGTACCATTAAAACACTGGAGTGACAGTTGCTGGAACTGGGCCTTGTTACACTTATGTAGATATTGCACCAAAAATCAGACATTTACAGCTAGAATAGTTATTTACCACATTAGTATTGTATAGAGTGCATTTCTGATTAGCTTCAAGTTTTCATTGACAAAAATTGTCAAAAATGAAGACATTTCAAAGTGACCCCACGCTTTTGAACGGTAGTGTGTTTGAGCGGTAATATATTTATATATATTTAAAAAGATTTCTTTTTTACACACACCGCATCTAAATGGATGTTTTTCTGTTGCTCTGACCCCGTGACCACTGTCTGCCCAGCACTTCTCTCCTCCTGTGGGCGTGTCCTCCTCTCTCCTCCGCGAGGCATCGCTGCTGTGCGAAGCTGCTCCGTATTCGTACCGACTTCCTCTTCCTTACACCCCTCCCCCTCCTCCTCCGCCTCCACAGGTTTCCCCTCCCAACCCGCCGCTCTCCCTGGATCTCCAGGCCATTGAGCCCATGGTGGTTCCTCAGGCCTCTCCGACCAGAGCTCGCTCTCCTGACGTGATCTCGTCCGCCTCTACGGCCATGCCTCAGGACATCCCCGAGATCGCCTCCGAGACCCTCCAGAGGGGGCTGGCCAGCGACTCCGTCCAATCCCTGCACTGCGACAGCATGGCGTCCGCCGCCTCGGTTCTGCACTTGTTGTCCCCTCGAGTGCGGGGCGGCGCGGAGCACAGTCTGCTGCCCCTGGAGCTGGCCAGCGTGGTCGTGGATGGAGAGCAGAGACTGAACAACACTCCCTCTCTCCTGGAGACGGCTTTATCTCAGGAGAACGCAGCAGCGGCGGCCGGTGGATCCTGTTCTGACAGCAGCATGAACCACACGTGGCCGGCGGCGCCCGACATCACGCGAGAAACACGCAACAGTCTGAGGGACAATGGCTTGGGAGAGTGGTGAGGACGTTTTTAAGCTTTTTGACATTTGTATTGTTGAGACACACACACTGTTCTCTCAAGCTGCGCGATTAATCGTTAAAAGATCTCGATTTTACCCCCTTCGCCTTCTTAATCCAGCATTTATACGATTCTAGGGAGTGTTTAGGGATTAAATCCGCCACACGCAATCATTTAAATATTATAAAGGAAAGATGATCTTGCATTACTTCATAGCAGCGGTCACGTGCGCGTATAATCCCCGTGCCAGGCAAGTTGTATTTGACTGGAGATAAGAATTAGTGAGGAAACGACGATAAAGCAAGTCTGCTATCAACTTCACCATTTCAGTACCTGAAAAGGGTGTGTGTTTATTACTGAGTGTTACTTTCAAACCAGAAGACGACAGACTCAGCAAACCACATACAGCAAACATCTAAAGTTGAGGACACAATTATTAGCCCCGCCTACAAAATAATCATTGACTGATAAGTATGACTCTAGAACAGGGGTGGGTAAACTTTTTGATTCGCGGGCCACATTGGGTTCTAACATTTGACAAAGGGGCCGGACCGGGCGTAAAAACGTAAACATTTACGTTTGATATTTTTGCCATCTGATTCCATAGACTGACAATGTAAAAATGAAATGTTAAAAATATACTAGTGTAATTCTTTTACGTACATTTTGTGTTTATTGTTCCGCTTTATAAAACGTGTTACATAAAAAAGTTAAATAAACCTTCATAATAGATTAACCAAATTTGCATGTAAAAATGAAATGAAAATCAGATATTTTTTAAAGTTCGGCAGGCCGGATTAAAACATTTACAGGGCCGCATGTGGCCCCTGGGCCGTAGTTTCCCCACCCCTGCTCTAGAAGATACTGTGATCTGACTTTTCAGCCTTGCGCCCACCCATACATGAGATTTATCAGCCGTTGGTGAAACGTTTGTTTGGTGTGTTTTTGTTCTTCAGCTCCAGAGAGGACTTAAAGGATCGGCACGCGTCCTCTCCGTATCACAGACGCACTTATCACCTGACGCAGAACGACAGTCAGGACGCCAGCGCAGAGCAGAGGTGCGGATCCCGCCGCTTCACCAGTGTCTCTTATCCAGTTTCACTGTAAAACAGTTAGCAGTTTCATTTGTGGTTAGGATTTGATTCTTGAGCTATTTGTTTCAATTCGGTTACGGCGGCTTTGCGAAAGATGAACCGTTTGAGATCATTTAGAAACATGCGGGTTCATTCTCTGGCAGCAGGGGGCTATGAGTTTGTTTGGTGCTATGCCAATGATGCGTCTCACAGAGAAACGGACGTCAAGTCGATGTCTGTCAAACAGGAATATGGCGTGGACGGTTTATTCCGCTGCAGACGGACACATTGAGGGCTTTTCTCTGCTCGACAGTGACCACGACGACGAAGTTGCCAGTCTGGCCTCCTCGTCCGGGAACTGCGGCCCGCGTTCCTCGCACAGGCTCCCGGTGAAGGAGCGCAAGGTGTCGCCGCGCAGCTCCCCGAAACTCAAGAGGAAGAGCAAGAAGGACGAAGGGTGAGGAAGCGTCTGCCCGCGCCAGGATCCGCCTGTGCTTCGCCGTGTTCACGTGCTCTTCCTGTCTTTCAGGGAGGCCGCGCCCTCCAGACATTTCGAGAACCAGGTGAGTGTGCAGCTCCCAGTTACCACCGCTTTTCTAATAATACTAAGGATTCGGGATTCAACTTCTAGAGTCTGGAACCTCTGCGTATAACTAGGGATGTAACAATAGGCGAATCTCACGATACGATATTATTACGATATGATCCTCACGATACGATATTTATCACGATATCCTGTAGAAGCTCACAAAGTTACAGAAAACTTCACAATTATGTCTCTTATGTTTATACTAACAAGGCTAACAAATAATATAATAATCATTGCCATTGTTAATTAGGCCTTTTATTGTCATATTTTAGAACAAGGACAATAGAAAACTCTGTTCACTCTAATTCCAAACTGCAAAATTCAAGTTAAGTCAGAAACGGCAATATACTAACTATACTAATATATTAATAGAAATATACTAATGTACTAACACTAATCATTTCAAACGCAACATAATTTCAGTGCAAAAACTGTGAAGTAATAAGGGAAATAAGGGAAACAACCTGGCTCTGCACGGTATTGTGGCAATGCTTACAAATCTGTCACCTTTTCCCCTTTAGTGTTCGTAGAAACGGCAAAACCAAAATGTTTCCACACATCCGATTTAAAGGGGCTCTCGCAATCTCAACATCGGGATTTTCTTCAGAGTTCACGCTGTTTTCTCCGTTTTCTGCCATCTTGATTGGGCAGATGTGGAGCGTGTGCAGTGTACGCTCCTATTGGCTAAACCGCAGCGCAAAGCATGGCTGAGATGTGCCATTTATTATACCGTAATGACGACAACGTATATCGTATATCAAGACATTTGTAATACCACGATATCTCCAATATCGTTACATCCCTATATATAACCATGTTTCTGTGAGGCAAATAATGCAGCACTGTTGCTTTCCAGTTGGTGTAGTGTCCGAACACTCAGTTCACAAAGTCTGTTGTCCACTGACTGAACGTTGGCCAGTAGGATAGTGGGAAACCCGTCTCAGTCTGACGAGGACACCCGCTCGCTTTCCACTTTTCCGTCTGCGTTTTCTTCGTCACGGTCGCGCAATACAAACAAATGGGTCCGTTGCCATGGTTGCAGATGCGTCTGCGTTAGGAAATTCAAACTTAAACTTAAGTCCGGATTCCGATGTGCGTCAGAAGAGCCAATATCCAGTAATGCGTCTTTTTTGCATGGAAGTATGTTTCACGATTTGTTTGTTCTTTTAGATCTGGGTTATTTAATGTAGAGCTAAACTGATACCGATTCCTGATCTCACACACACACACACACACACACACACGCATACTCTACCAGTCACTCAAACACTAACACAACACAAACGTTACTCTCTCACACACACACACAACACACACACACACACACACCTGGTAGAGTGCGTGTTAAGCAATCATTGGCCGTGTGGTCCTCAGATGAGCTCGGAGGTCCAGGACGAGCTTCTGCAGATACTACGGAGCCAGCAGAGGGAGATCGCCGAGCTGAGACAGAGTCAGCTGGACCTGCTGCAGAGAGTCTCCAGCCACATGGATGCGGTGCAGAGTTCCATCATGTCTCACATGGAGCGGACCATGCTAGCACAGCGAGAGCAGGAGCGTATCCTTCCACTAGGGGGAGACCCAATGAGCTACGACTTGAAATGTTTCTGTGGCCGAGCTAATTCACGTACAAGTACAAGTTATTCTTTCGTGTTGAGCGTGCTTGTTAAAAAGCCTTTCCAGTCCTCCTGTTTTTAAATATAAAATGTCAATTTTTGGATAATGATGAATATGTGAAGATACACATTTTAAACATGATGAGGCGGAACTTGGAAATGGAGGAGGAGCTTGGGATTCATTATTTTATTGTTTTTTTGCGAACTGCAGCGACCAATTCAGCGACATTGATTCCATTCACAATCACAAATCATGACGTCAAACGCTGTGGTCTTTAACCGTGCGGCCTTCCAGTGCGCTTAACAGAACGGATTTTGGCCGAGGGGCAGAGTCGGAACCAGCAGCTACAGGACCAGATGATCCAGTCTATGAACATCAACCTTTCCAGTCGGGTCGACAAAGTTCTGCGCGACGAAATGAAAAAGATCGTCCCGCAATGTGAGTGTTGACGTCACATCCACAGAAAGCAACCGTCAGGCGTTCTGATCGCGCAGACCTGAGCGTGACCGACGACTGTGTTCTGCAGGTATATCCAAGAGTCTGGATCCGGTGACGGGCCAGATGAACTGCACTATTGCTGCAAAGTTAACCGCAGTGGAAGGAACACTGAAGGAAAATGTCACCAAAGTCGTCAAGTCCAAGGTGAGTGAGAAGATTCAGACCATCAAGGTGTTTAAGGAGGGGAGGGAATACAATATGTTCTACTGGCCAACTGCTTCTCTAAATCAAAAGTGCTCAAACTTCCCACTAGGGCTGCACCATTTACCTTTAACGCATCAATATTGAGGTTTTTCCTGAACGAAAACGGAACTTCGGGTGGCTGAGGTCTTTTCCCCCGTTTCTGACATTTGAGTGACACACTTGCTAGCCAAATTGTGTTAAAATCTACCGGTCCACCTTAAATTTAACCTTAACGTGGACACACATTGGTTCTGTCGATCATAAGGTGGTACATTTTGCGACTGAACATAGGCAGATGAGAGAAAGTTGGAGGTTGCACAGGAATTATTAATGATTAGTTTTAATTATATTTTTAAGTTTAATTTAAAGTTTAATTACATTTAAATTCAATGTAACATTTGTCAAGGTAATTCCAAACATTGCTATACGTGAGCATGCCTGAATTGATTTTTTTTAGTGTCAAGATTAAGTTACATTTAAAAACAAATGACCCTTATGTTATTAGGTACATAGTTATGTTCAGGTCACATTATGTTTGTTATTTACCATAAGTGTCATAAAAGTAACAACCTACTTTTAAATGCATAAAACTAAAATTATGAATAAAGTATCAAATGCAAAAACCGAAAACCGCATCGCAATATTTTTCAGTAAAATCGCAATTAGGTTTTTTTCCCAAAATTGTACAGCCCTACTTCCCACTCTTGTCGCACTGAATAATGCACGAGCGATGACATCCGTCTGATCCATGTACAGAACACTACAGACGCCATCGGCCGAGCTGCTGCGGAGGCCATGCAGGGTCCCATTCAAGCAGCCTACAAAGAGACCTTCCAGAGCATCGTGCTGCCCGTGTTTGAGAGAGGATGTCAGTCCATGTTTCAGCAGATCAACGACAGCTTCAAGCAGGGAACCAATGAGTGTGAGAACAAACATCCTGCACATTTAAGACATATACACACTACCGTTCAAAAGTTTGGGGTCACTTTGAAATGTCCCTATTTTTTAGAAAAGCTCTGTTTTTTTCCACTGAAAATATACTCTGCTAATGTGGTAAGTAACTATTCTAGCTGTAAATGTCTGGTGTTTGGTACGTTATCTACATTTGTGGGCTTTGAGACAGTTAAAACTGTGAAAAGCGCCATAGAAATGCTCAGAACTTGAACTTGATCTAAATGTCAAGATCCATACACGAGGCCCATTTCCAGTGTTTTAATGGTTCAATGTGTTTGCTAATTGTGTCAGAAGGATAATGGATGATTGTAAAACCCTTGTTTGATCATGTTAGCACTGCTGGAAGCTGTTTAGCTGGTTAGAGAAGCTATAAAACTGACCTTCCTTTCAGCAGGTTCAGAATCTGGAGCATCACATTTGAGGCGTCAATCAATCAAACGCTCAACTTTCATGAAACTGGACCGTCTATCCTTGTTCTTAGAAATTAAACTGTGACTTTTCATGGAACACACAAAATTGTCTAGGTGATCCCAAACTTTTAAACGGTGGTGTATGTAAGAAAAACAAACCATCAGAAGAGTCACTAATATTTGTGAGTCGTAATTTTTTCCTTTTTTTGCTTGAAAAGTGAGCACCAAGCTTCTAAAATTATTGTCGTGTAGAATTGTAAAATATTTTTAATCAGCTACACGTTTTGGAAGAATGTCTTTTACGCAACAATTGAGAAAAAAACTGCGCTACACAAAATGCATTTTGCGCCTAAATGTTTTTCAAAACAAATAAAATGCTTATATTAATATGTGGATGTATTTAATTAGCTTGTTGTTTTGCAGACATCCAACAGCTGGAGACTCACGTAAAGAGCAGGAAGCAGCGAGAGCAGGACGCTCGAGACCCTGTGATTGGTCAGCTCCAGCAGATGATTGACCAGCTGCAGAATTCCCAGGAGCAGCTGGTCAGCAGCGTGACGGCCAACGTGGGCTCAGAAGTCCAGCGGCTGCTGCAAGTGACCGTGGGAAAGTAAGACTGACCGCCACTCGCAGCCAAACGGGTCTTTGTCCACAATTGATTCAAGTATGGAGCAAAAAGCTCCGCAATTGTTTGATTTCCGATTCCTGCTCCTTATTTATGGAAAACTTTATTGCAAGCACAGAGGGAGAAATTGATTCTTTGCTCAAACTGAGAAAGCATTTTTCTGACGGCCGCATTGAGCGGATGGATCGCCGTTCGTGGCATCGGCCTAATCCTGGGTTTAATTTCTGCCAATAACGGCGGTTTGTTTTTCACTGGTGCGGATTCTGCCTGCGAGCTTCTCCGTCGCCCTCTATTCACACGTATCTGTCAATCCCAAGTGCTTGTTACTGGAAATGTATGCAAATACGCTGCTATATCGAGCTACAGGTTTAATTGGTTCTGTGTCCCGAGTTCGTATCTCGATTTGATCACGTCAAATTAATTTTCCCCACTGAAAATGCGTCAAATGCTCCTAATCCCTTACAATCCTCAAAGTGCTGCACATTTTTTGCATGTTTCATGTTATTAAAAAATACAAATTTGGCGCAAACGTAATACGAGTGTGTGGAAGTAACACTGTTTAATACATAGTGACGGAGGCGGAGCTTATAGACAGACGAGGAGCCTAGACATCTCCTAACCTGACCTATGACCTGGGCTTCTCTTCCTCAGTCTGCAGGACTCGATGCTGACACAGGTGCAGCGCATCGTGAAGGGTGAAGTGAGTCTGGCCATGAAGGAGCAGCAAGCGGTCGTCACTTCCAGCATCATGCAGGCCATGCGCTCGGCTGCCGGAACCCCTGTCCCCACCTCACATCTGGACTACCAGGCCCAGCAAGCCAGCATCTTACAGTTACTACAGCAAGGCCAGCTCAACGAAGCCTTCCAGCAGGTGAACAAAGAAGGACACTACATACAGCCCCCCGCCATCTTAGTCCAGCATTTATGCGATTTAGCCAAACTCATTACTACTACATGACATTATTTTTCCTTACCTTTATTTCAATTTCAAGCAAAGAGTCATACGTGTTGTTCTAGTGCTGTTTGACAACCTGATGTTCAGCGTTAAAATAAAAATACATTTTCAGAATCGTGATCTGTTTTTCTAAGCAAAAATAATCGTGATTCTCATTTCATCTGGAATTGTGCCGCTCTAACACTAGTGGAGATGTCCTGATCACATTGTTTTAGTTCTTTATTCAATCGGAATCCTTTTTCAATTTCAATCCCGTCCAATTCACAAGTTTTAATACTTTTAATAAGCAACTGTAGTGTGTGCGTGACTGATGTCTCTAATCTCTCCCTCAGGCTTTATCAGCCGCAGACCTGAATCTGGTCCTGTACGTGTGCGAGACCATCGACTCTCAGCAGGTCTTCAGCCAGCAGCCCTGTCCTCTTCACCAGGCCGTCCTCCTGTCCCTGATCCAGCAGCTGTCCACCAACCTCAGCACACGCACCGACCTCAAGATCAGGTCTGCTGCCCCACACACACACACCACTCATTATAAACTCATCAGTCGCTAACCAGTCTGAAACTGAAGGTCGCGTGAAACAAAAGTTTACAAACGACTTGAACTCAAAAAATGATCAGAAACAGCGTTGTGCGTGCGCCTTTACGGTTCACTTTCTTAGTAGAGTCGCTCATAACCTCCTGGGTCCTAGTGTCCTCTTCAGGTCACTGGGTGTCACAAATTTTTACCACCCGCTGTGTTAACCCCTGATGTGATAAAATGGATTAACCATGTTGTCGTGGCGTTAGAGCCCCCCTACTAGTGCCCAATCGTCAAAGCGCATATTGCAGTTATATCGAATATGGCAGATAATAGGACTGAAGTTCTGTGGGCTGACGCTAGTCCTTACAGAGGAAGTATTTAAATCGTATTATTTATGGAAAATTATTAATAAGTATTAAAAAGCAAGTCTACTAATTCGGCCTGTTACAACGCTTTCTGTATTTGATTAGCAATGTCTCAGTGTCGTCATTAAAAGTTGTAACGAATTGTACCGTATTAAATTGTTTATGTACGAGTATAAAAAAGAAATTTATGAATGTGTGACTGTATTGTAAAATCCATATCATTGCAAAATTCATATCGTGGCACAACTCTACACAAACACAATACCTGTTTTCTCGTTAATACCGGTTTCCCGCCCACCCCTAACGCCCACACGTTGGTTCTGTGGATCACAGGCGGTAAATTTTACAACTGAACATCGGTCATTTTACAACGGTCCACATTCCCTCACCGTCTCGCTCTGTCTTCACTCGCTGCTGCTCGCTGGTTAGCCAGATACTTCCACTAATCGCAGCGGAGTTTTACTATTAAAACTGTTAAACGGTTCAAAACTAAAAAAGGAGTTCTGATTTCATCTAGATAAAGCAGAGATAAAGTAAAGCGCGTATCGTTGATATCTGACGAGCTTATCTTCTGGCCGCTGGATGACATGGCGATGGCGGCGCGGTGGGTTTATACGTCACGNACACACACACACACACACACACACACTCACTCGCACACCGAAAAGTCTACTGTACCGTTTATGTTCCTTCCCTTTACAATTATAAACTCATCAGTCGCTAACCAGTCTGAAACTGAAGGTCGCGTGAAACAAAAGTTTACAAACGACTTAAACACACAAATGGGCAGAAACCGCGGTGTGCGTGCGCATTTACGATTCTCTTTCTTAGTAGAGTTGCTCACAGCCTCCTGGGTCCTAGTGTCCTCGTCAGGTCACTGCGTCTCACAAATTATTCCCTCCTGCTGTGTTAACCCCAGATGTGCTAAAATGGATTAACCATGTTGTCGTGCCGTTAGAGCCCCCACTAGTAGTGCCCAATCGTCAAAGCGCATTTTGTAGTTATATCGAATATGGTGGATAATAGGACTGAAGTTCTGTGGGCTGCTGCGAGACGCAAGTCTTTACAAAGCAAGTATTTAAATTGTATTATTTATGGAAAATTATGAGTGCGATGTTTAGGTAAGACTTATCCTTTTTGTTTGAACTCAAAAGATAGATGAAAATAAGTAAATATTTAGTAATACCTTATGTAATATCTCCAACACTAAATCTTGTAA
>SOMO01001611.1:4121-15110 GCA_028128575.1 Paedocypris carbunculus
AATCTTTTTTTTCTAGATTTTCCTCCTTTAAAATTGGGTGCGTCTTAGGCTGTTTTCACATACAGCTGGTTTTAAGCGAACCGAACCCAGATGGTTTAAAGAGAACCAGCGGAGTGTGATCCCAGTCCGTTTGCTGTTCACAACCTAGTGGACTCGGAATAGAACCCAGTTGTGTTTTCGCTCCTCTTCAGCAGTGAAGAAGATCCCAGACCCTTTCCTGTTCGCACATGACTCTCTTCTTTCCGCCATCTCGCCTCTTTGTTGTACGTCGCTTAATGTGGTTCCGTTAATACACATTTTCTTCATTTTTTGTGAGATAAAAAAAAAAACAACTTTAATTTATTAGGAATAAAAACGCCTTTTTTTTTTTTTTTATTTATAACGGAACGGTTTTTATGGGTTGAGAAGAGTTGTCGCTAGTTTTTCCATTTTTCGCTTGCAAGTACGTTTGTTTTATTTTATTTTTCGTTCGTTTTCGATTGGTGTTCTGGCACTAATCTGATTCCATAGTGTTCTTCCTTAAGTATAATGGTGAGGTGGCAGATTTGCGGGTAACCGAAACCTCCGGGTGCGACGTGCGGAGCGAAACGAACAGTGAAGTGGACCGAGATCTCTTCGCCTTCACATATCACAAAGTGATCGAACCACAAACGGCCCCGCAAACGCACCGCGCTCAGAGCACCTCCGGAGGTGGACCAGGCACGGATGGCATTCGGGAGCGTTTAGGGGCGTCTGAGATCACCTGGTGTGTTCACATATACGCCCCGAAACGCTCCCAGTGCGTTTGAACGGGTTAAACCAGCAAGGTGTGAAAGCAGCCTTAAATGGCGAAAAGGACGGTACCTTGTATTCCAGCTGCTGGCCCGGCTGCAGGCTGGGCGTGGGAATGAGATGCACCTGGGCGGCGATGGGTGCCAGCAGAGGGAAGGGGTTCTGAGGGCTCACTCGAGGGAATCCTGGGGGAAGCTTGTTGAGCTCCTCCTGAATGTCTGCTCTGGAGAGCCAAGAAGCCAAAAAAAACTCAGCTTCAACCAGGGCTGTGAGGTACTTGAGTAGATGTACTTGGTTACTTTACTCAAGTATGTCTTTGGCTACTTTGCACCGAGTATCAAAAATATGAGCAACTTTTACTCTCTACTCCACTGCGTTAATGATAGAGTAGCTGTGCTTTTCACTCCACTACATTTGAACAGACACTTATCGTTACTCGTTACGTTGTGATTGTGCGCGACGAGCCGGAATTGATTTCTACCGCGGTTCATTTCTTGGGCGGACGAGGTGAATATCGCCATCTTTAGGCTGCTGAAGGTAATGACGCTGTTTGTGAATTACAAACCACAAGAACGCCAATTAGTGGCGTAAAAATGTGTTTTATAAATGTTATTATATAATCTATAACTTTATATAATACATATAATATATAATTTACTAATCAGATTCATCGTTTTATTTTATATCTACTTGCAAATGTAAGGGATTGACACTGACTTTTTGTTCTTTTTATCTACTTTGTTCTACCAGTTTTCAAACATTGAGGTTAAATTCTGTTTCTGTCTTGGGAAACAATAGTTTGTTTTCACATTTCTTTTTTTTTGGGCCTATATTGAGCACAAATAAAAAATACTTCTTAATACTCAAGTTCTTTTCAAATGGGATACTTTGCTACTTTGACTCAAGTCTTTTTGAAACTGGTGACTTGTGACTTGTACTGGAGTCGTTTTTTCACTAAGTATCTGTACTTTTACTCAAGTATGGCTGCCCGCTACTCTTCACACCCCTGAGTTTCACATCTTCTCAGGATGGGTGGAGGATACCTTGGGTCCGGGACGCCCACGGTGTGGCGGCGCATGGAGAGATAGCGAGCCATGGCCTCGGGACTGGGTTCCTCGCCCTCGTCACTGTCCAGAGCCATCACGTCATCCGTCTACAACACACGCAGACGCTCAGCACACACACACACACACACACACACACACTCCGAGCGTGGGATCCGGACACTCACCTCAACCACCTGATTGTCGGGGTTGATGAGCTGCACCTGGGGAACGGTGATGCTGTGGGCATTGATTGGCTCCTGCCGGGCGACAAAAAAAAAGACCAGTCACGTCAGTCATGAACAGTTCTTATACAAGATCGTCTCAATTTTCTAAACAGTGGTGCCACGCAGTGGGTTTACAGCAGGCATGACTAAAGTCCGGCCCGGGGGCCAAATGCGGCCCTTAATCAAATTTTGACCGGCCCGTGGCTTGATTCATAAAATTAATGGAATGCGCGGCCAGTGTTCAGTCCCTCCAGGATTTCGCGATCGCGCCAATTCACGCAAATTCAGCGAAACCCCGCGATTGATTTGCGACCTTCATACAATCACAGCGAATTTACCGCAAATTCGACCGATCCGTTTGCTGAAGAACTGAAGAAGAGATGGTTCAGATTTTGAAAATAATTATTGAAGTAGTCACGCCTTTTTCGTTTTCTAAGCAGGAGAACTTTATTCTCAGTGTAAACGAGGAACTACAATTGTGTCATTTTTAAAATGTTTTTTTTAAAAGGATTAAGAAAATACTAATTGATAATATGTAATTGAAAATTTTGATATTTGATATAAAAGGAAAATTCTAATATCATAATGGGACCTTCCCTGGTGAGTTCAAATGCTAAATCACTTTATTTGTATTTTAGTATTATATCTTGTTTTTTTTTTTTTTTTTGTTTTTCATGCATTTTTAAATACAAATAAACACTATTTAATGTTAAATACTATATTATATACAAAAATGTGTATATCCTAAAATGTGTATTTTTTTCCCCGAGCCCGGTCCGGCCCGAAACCGTGAGCCTGAAGGCTGGACACACCCCCTGGGCTCGTGGTCCACCAATCACAGAGCGGAGGACGCAAACACACCGACACCAGTTTATTTTGCAAACCCAGTGACACTTTTGAGTTAGAATACCGATTCTGGATAAAATGAGAATAACGATTTGTTTTTTTCACATTTCTTGGTGTTTTTTTTTTTAAATATTTAACCCTGAAAATCGTCAAACTGCAACGTAACACATGCGACTATTTGTTTTGTATGTTTTTGCTACTTTGTACTGGATGAATCGAAAATAAAAGCCATTTTTACTCTCTACTCCACTACATTAGTGACTGAATATCTGCATCTTTACTCCACTACATTTGAACTGACACTTGACGTTACATTGTTTTCTTTACACACATTTGAGCGACTGAAACTGCCTTTTTGTTCTTTTCATCTACTTTGCTCTATCATTTTTCAAACATCGAGGTGTAAAATTTCGTTTCTGTATTAGAAAACGGATGAACAGTTTGTTTTCACATTCCTTTTTTTTGCCTGAATTCAGTGCGACTAAAAACACTCGAGTTCTTGGACACTTTGCTACTTTGACTCGAGTCTTTTTTTGAAACTGGTGACTTGCTACTTGTGAAGCAGTAATTTTTCCAGCAAGTATCTGTACTTTTACTCAAGTATTACCTGTGCGGAGCTGAGCGGGTAGACGGGTCGGACGGTTAGAGGCGTCACGCACAGGCTCTTGTGTCTCTTCAGTCTGTCCAGCAGGAGACTGTAGGTGGCGGTGTAGTGATCGTACGCATCCGTGTGCAGAGACTGCAAACACACACACACACACACACACTACACTTTCTGAAAGACACAATTCCAGCACTTCCAAGGTCCATGTTGGAGTTTTTCCAGTTTGTAGAGTTGTGGTCAAATGTATATTAAAAACAAATCTAAACACAATCAAAGTGAAGCGTTAACATTTTGGGGGAAGGTTTTGTGGCATTGGTGGACAAAATAATGGACATTACATTTTAGTAGAGCTTACTGACATTATAGGCAACATTTGCATTCTAACGTTACTTAAAGTAAGACACGAGACATCTGCCATTCTTCTGCGTTTATAGTAAAGTGTGTTTCAGCTTAACAAAGTGTAACAAAGGCGGGAAACACTGCAACAATAAAGCTGTTTCTGCTCTTTTAATCAGACCTGGATCATAGTGATCACCACCTGCTTATTACACACTCACTTTATTATCCGTCTCACTCTCATGCACTTATCCAGAGTTCACTGTAGAATTACACTTCACTTAAAATCCAAGCATTTTAAAAGTCTTGAAAACACAATATTGAAATTCAAGCATTTTCAAGGATTTCAAGCGCCTGTAAGAACACTGAGGGTTATAGCCGAGAGCGAGCGTGTGTGCGTGTGTGTGTGTGTGTGTGTGTGTGTGTGTGTGTGTGTCTGAGTTGTAAAGTACTCGAGTACACATTTTTGTACATTTTGTAAATATTGTAGTACTTATTAGTATTTCTGGCTACTTTGTACTTGTACTGAAATCTCAAAATATATCAAAGTATCTAAAAATAATAAGCGACTTTTAATTTCACACAGTCCCAATAAATCCACGCAATCAATAAAGTACGAGTACTAATACAACTGTGCTCAGTGTTTCAATGTCTGGGGAATATTTTTCAGTTTTTTTTAGACGTTTATCTTACTTTTTTTTTTTTTTATAACAAGAATCAATTGTATTATAAATATGTACACATGTCCCATTCTCACGACATTTACAACAACTCCTAAAGTGTACTCGAGTACTTTACGCCTGGGGTGCGGGCATCACCTGTAGGGTGCGGTCGCGGTCAAACCCCATCTCCGCCATCGCCATGAGAACCTGCTCATTTATCAGCTCCGTCTCGCGCTCCACCTTTACCTGCTCACACTCCGCGATCAGCTGCGGAGAGAAGGGGGCGTGGTCAGCGGGGGACCAATCGTGAGCCGGCGTTCTAAAATTCTATCCTACACCGCTCTGAGAATACACACTTTTGTGCCATAATAGTAATTATTATTTTAATATCCTTTAAGCGATTACATTTATACATATATCAAGTTCAAGTTCATTTGTATTTCTTCATTTGCTTTTCTTAGTCCGAGACCAACGCAAAGACGCTATGTGAAAAAAAAAGTCTTTAAAAAGAGAAATGTTGATTCTTTAGTTGATGTTGAGTTTTAAAAATTTGGAGGGAAAAAAAAAGAAAAAAAAGAGACAGTTAAAAAGGAAAAAAAAATAAGAGCAAGCTAGATTGCGACAGTGGCTAGGAAAAAAAAATATGAATATATGAAAAATATGAATATGTATATGTGTTATTGTATTTATTTTATAACAATTAAGATAGAACGCTGTTTCCTGACTTCATGTGGAACTACTTGCGTTCATCAGCTTTTATACACGTGTTTTTCTAGATAAAATTCCCGAATATGAAAACTAAACTCTCAGGCTAAAGTCACTGAGCAGGAATTATTTTTACAGTCGTGCAAGTTGTACATTTAGTGAACATTCCTTGAAACTTCACTAAACTTTATTCTTTACATTCTTCATTTTATGATTGTCTAATTACCACTGTTACATTGTAATACAGATAGAACCATCCCTTTTTACTTCCCGATGTGGCCATCGCGCGATGTAGGAAATCCTGGCGTGTAGGACAGAATGACAGAACACGGGCGTGACTCACCCGATCAAACTCTAGGTTGGACTCGCCCTGTCTCATCCACTTGTTCTTACAGATCTGCTCCATGGAGAGACGGCGACTGGGATCCAGAACCAGCATGTGTCGGATCAGATACTCACAGTCTGAAACACACACACACACACACACACACACACGGATCAGAACAAAGATGACGATGAGAGAGAAAGAGATTCGGCTACACGTCCTCATTAGCTTCTAGAAACCATCATTCCAGCTGAGAAAGACAAATAATCGTTTTTAAATCGTACGATGTGCACACCTGCTGTGGTAATCAATACAAGCAAAGCATAGGAAAAGAAAAAAAAAAGTTTATATGAAATAAATAACAAATCTTGACCAATTAGGCAAAATTAGTGGCTCATTTTTTTGCAACGATTTTTTAACCTATAAATATAACCAATAGATATAGAAATAACTATCGAATCAACTATCAAATCACAAATTGCACTTCTAGCGTGTTAAGTCGATTTGCAAGAAGTATTTCAGACTTGGTAAAAATATGTAAGAAATATCTAAGATTGTAACAAGTTAATAGTAAATTTGTTTTCGTCTGTATAATGCAGAAATTATTTATGTTCATTAACCCAATTTTTTTTTTGCCTTGACATCTATGAGTCTACCGATCAGTATGATATTATATGTGTTTTTACTTTATATTATATTATATTAAATTTAGGGCTGTCAAAGTTAACGCGTTAACGCACGCAATCAATTTTAAATGCTTTATTGAGTCAATCATTTTACCGCCGCCAATTACAGTTTTTTTTCACTTTCGGATTGGGCACGTGCAATGAATAGAACCAGAGAGTCGTGCTCGTGTCACCAGGTGCGGCTCATTAAGATCAGCAGCGCACAGTGATTGTGTTCACCTGCTGCTATTTAGGTTGATCAAATTAATCGCAATTAATTTGGTTGAGGAAAGCGCAATTAATTAGTTTTTTTTTTTTAAATAAAAGCTAATTATATTATATTATATTACATGTACATTTTTGGACTGTAATTATTAATGCATGCTGCATTGAATAAAAAAATGCTGTAACTTATATTGTTATAAGTGCACAGCGACTACAAAGACTATTCTATTCTACTTCCCACAAACAAGTTAAGCAAAATAAACGTTTTTAAAAGTCTAAAGTCAATCGTTTTGTCCAGCGCATCATTTCTGAATGCAAAACGTTTAAAATAGTCAATAATCATCGTCACGCCTGTCGAATAATTAGAATGCTGGAAAATCTTTTCAAGCTGTGAAACTGATTGGAACGGATCGAGCCTGAAAAAAAATAAAAAAAAAAAAAAACGTATCCTTTAAATGAGACCTGAAATACCTGTGGACATGAAGAACGGGATCCGGAACTTTCCACTCAGGACTCGCGCTCGTAGATTCTGTAAAGTGCTGCCATCGAAGGGCAGCGCGCCACACACCAGCACGTACAGGACCACGCCCAGACTCTACCAGAGGAGACACGCCTCCATCAACCGCCAGATTCTGACAAACCACGACACTACAAACGCACCGCTTTACAAAACGTCGCTTTGCTCACCACTGCAGTACTTGTCTTTGGGTTCGAATAGGGATGTAACGATATGCAAATCTCACGACACGACATCATATCACGATATCCTGTAGAAGCTCACGATATCACACAAGACTTCACAATGACGTCTCTTGTGTTTATAGTAACGAGGCTGACGATAAAACAATCGTTGGCCATTGTTAATCGGGCCTTTTATTGTCGTATATTAGAACGAGGACAATAGAAAAGTCTNTCTTTCAGCCGTGTTGTTTCGCTGCTGAAAGTGTTTCGGCCGAAAAACCGAAAATGCACTTTTTGGCCATTTTCGGCCGAAAATTTTCGGTGTCCGAAAATTCGGTACATCCCTAATTATTATTATTATCATTATAAATCCCCGGATTGTCCAGTGCTGGGCGGGTGAAGCGAGGAGCGTTACCCATATATCCACTTTGGGTCCGTCGTACTCCTTCCCCTCGAACAGCTCCGGCGCCGCGTACGGGGGACTGCCGCACCACGTCTTTAACAGCTGACCGCGAGAAAACAGATTACTGAAGCCAAAGTCTGAGGAGAGAGAGAGACACACACACACACACACACACACACACACACACAGCGGTATTAACGTGAACAGCGGTATTAAGATGTGTGGATTGTGCAATACCGTGATAATTCATGAATTAGATTATTATATAANAACTTTTTTTTTTTCGGTTATATATTGTGATATAATACCGATACCGTCTGTACAGTAGAAAATACCGTGATATGAATCTTAGCTCATATCGCCCCCGGCACACACACACACACACCTGCGATCTTGATGTTGAGATTGTGGTCCAGCAGCAGGTTTTCGGCCTTCAGGTCTCGGTGGACGATGTTCCGACAGTGACAGAAAAACACGGCGGCGACGATCTGCTTGAATTTCCGCCGCGCGTCTTTCTCCGCCATGCGGC
The DNA here is from genome assembly GCA_028128575.1 of Paedocypris carbunculus. NCBI lineage: Eukaryota > Metazoa > Chordata > Actinopteri > Cypriniformes > Paedocypris > Paedocypris carbunculus. Next base: position 12,144 of record SOMO01001611.1, read on the forward strand.
CGTGAGCCACCAGGTGATCTGCCGACAGACCAGGCCACTCGAGGTTAGTTTCGTTAGCGAATTATTTTCGTCATCGGAAACGAAACGAGAACTATATAAAAACTCCCGCTCAGGGACGAAAACTACAACTACATTTACTGACACTTTCCTCAACGAATAGAAACGAAACAAAAATGTCTTTCGTGACGACGTCCAATCATAATCCCAGCTTGTGGAGGAAGGCGGGTGCAAACGCACAGAGAACCAATCAGGTTTTGTATTCTTACTGCTTTTTTTTTTTNAACATTTAGAATATATAGCACTTATATTTCCGTTGACTAGATCTATACTGTCATTTAGTCTAAAATGTTGTGGTATTTAGTCGACGAAAACGGAAAAAAAAACGAAGACGACTAAATTGGGACTGAAACGAAAGTAAAATTCTGGGGTCACTCACCAAAGATTTCGCCGCCGCTGGCGAACTCGGTCACCAGGTAGATCATCCGCTCCGTCTCCATCACCTTCACGACACAAACGCGCTCAGACTGGCCAGGCCACGCCCACCCGCCCAGCCCCGCCCACCAGGGCCTCTCCTCACCTGATACAGACGGATGATGTGCGGGTGTCGCAGCATCTTCATGATCTGCACCTCGCGGAAAATCTTCTTCAGGTTCTCGTCGTCCAGCTGCGTCTTGTCCACAATCTTTATTGCGACCTGAGGAAGACGGATAATAATAATAATAATNGGGTCTGCGCAGCTCCGCCGAAACACGATGCTCGCTCGCGCGCGCGCACCAAGGCCGCAAGGGTAGAAGTGTGTGTGTGTGTGTGAGATCGGTGTGTGTGTGTGTGTGTGATCGGTGTGTGTGTGTGTGTGTCCGTCTTACCTTCGCCTTGGTGATCATATGCGTGGCGAGTTTGACCACTGCGAAATTCCCCTTCCCGATGGTCCTCTCCATCTCATAATAGCCGACGCGCGCGAGGAGAGGGCGAGCCACGCCCGCGGCCGGCGCGCGGCTGGAGGCGAGGTGACGGATGGAGGCGGCGGGCTGCGGAACCCCGACGGCGGCCGCGGCAGCCCCGCTCGACACAGCCGCCATCTTCTTCCTCTCTGCGGGAACAACAAGCGAGGACGCGTCGCGCGCTCTGCGGACACGCCCCCGACGTGCGTCAAGCCCGGCTGGCCCCGCCCCTTTGCGCTGCGCCCTCTCATGGTTGTCGTCATGGCGACCGGGAGCGTAACAAATGACTTCATCGCCTTCGGTAGCCGAGGAAACGCCGCGCGATGCCTCCCGAGCTGAGGAAACTATCGCCATGACAACAGGAAGAGCCTTTGCCCTACCTGCACGCCACCGGAAGCAGGTGTTTGGATCGGTTAGGATGTACCGTTAGTCGTTATTACCAGGCGCCGGCTCGTTATTACCACTTCAAAAAAGAGGAAGCGGAGCATATTGTCCTCGTTTTTGCTTCGACGGTAAATCGATGAATCCACGCGCAGAGTTTGTTTACGGTAGTTTAGTGAATGTGAATATTGTCGTGAACTAATTAGTTGTCTGCTTCATCAACTATAAAGCAGCAGAAACAATAGGTACAACTGAAAACGTGACCCAGAAATTGAAAAGCGGTTCAGAAAATGGATGGCGGAATATCATCGTCTCACTTGTGCAGTGTCGCTTATGCTAATGTTTGCTTATGCATGTTTATTTACTTGTTTATTTTTATATAGACGTGTTTATATACTACTACAACCACTACTAGTATTACTACTATGTTCTGTATACGTATACTGTACGTGTGCGTGTGTATATATAATTGAATTGAATTGAATTGAAATTAATTGAAATTAAAAAGCCTTTATTTGTCCCACAGCGGGAAATTGCATGTCACAGCAGCAGACAATTATATGTATATAAAAACATTTATATGAATAATAAATAAGTAAATAAGCATGCATTAACATAAACATAATTAACATTGCACATTGTAAATATATGTGTATATGTGTGTGTGTGTGTGTGTGTGTGTGTGTGTGTGTGTGTGTGTGTATAAATATATATGTCAAACGCGCATAACAATACTGTACAGGGTTATTATCACATGCTACTGTATGCGTCGCTGTAACACACGTGTGTAAGAAAATTAACTAATAATTAAGATAATAAGATAATGAACCCTCGTTCAATTCTAAAGTGATTCTAATACGCTGCTGACTAAAATTGATCCAAATCGCTCTCTCTCTCTCGCTCGCTCGCTCGCTCGCTCGTCTCTCCCACGTCACACGTGACCAATCACGTGACGCTCGACGTGCCGGTGCGTGATGACGCAGCGGAGTCTCGCGTTTCCCCTCGGAAGCACAGATTAAACAACACTTCCATGGCTTCGCGTCTTTGACGGTGAGTGTGTGTGTGTGTGTGTGTGTGTGTGTGTGTGTGTGTGTGTGCGCAGACTTTCTCCTTATCTGACGAGCTGACAGGCTCAGGCGTCAGTTGAAGCGCTTTGACGGATTGTCAAGCCGCTTCTCATTGTTTACGTCTCCGGTGCGGGTCTCGTGACTCTCCTGATTGCTTCTCGCGGGAAAGTTTCCACAGATGTCGACTTGAAGCTGGTCTGTTGTTGATGGTGTGTGTTGGTCCAGTCCGCAGGCTGATGACCGGTCCAGTATGTCCGGGTTCTGCTCTGGTCGAGTCCACTCGGTCTCGATGGTGATGATGATGATGATGATGATGATGATCTCCGGACCAGAGATGGCAGGCGCGAACACGGTGGTGCAGCGAGACGCTCAGTTTGACGTCATCTACACCGACATCGTCTCCAGCAACAACCAGACCATCTATTCCTTCAACCACACCGTCTCCAGGAACAAGGTGGGTGAAGATGCTGGACTCAGTCACGGCCTGACGGACTCTCTCTCTCTCTCTCTGACTCTCTCTCTCTCTCTCTCTCTCTCTCTCTCTCTGAATCTCTCTCTCTCTCTCTCTCTCTCTCTCT
>SOMO01001620.1:0-16745 GCA_028128575.1 Paedocypris carbunculus
GTGTTGTGGTGGAAGACAACGGGCAGCCCCCTCGATCAGCTACAGTCAATGTGAACGTGGCGCTGGCGGACAGTTTCCCGGAGCTGCTCTCAGAGTTCAGCGACTTCACGCTACATGACAAGGAACACAACGACAATCTGACTTTCTATCTGGTCTTGGCTCTGGCCGTGGTGTCGTTCCTCTTCATCGTGTCCATCATCGCTATACTGTCGGTGAAGTGCTACAGATGGAGACGCGAGCGGATGTTCAATAAATCTGGTGCGAATCTTCCAGTTATTCCGTATTATCCGCCACTTTACGCAGATGTAGGAGGCGCGGGGACTTTACAGCACGTTTACGACTCCAGAAAGAACGACCTGAAGAACGTCAGACCTTGCAGCGAAGGTGTTATTAGTCTGACCAGCAGCGGTACCCTAACACTCGCGCACGCGCAAAGAGACACATTGAGACACGACGAAATGAAAGATCAGGTGAGAAGCTATTTTTTTTTTTTTTTCAAAATATAAAAACAAGCTTATTTTTGGGTAGGTTGCATTCATCGTTATGCGTTTGTGTTTAAAATATTAACGCTTATAGAACTGGGTCAAATGCTTTTAGTATATTCGTTCACGTTTCGGTGCGTTGACCATGGTCCTGTAGTTATTTTATACGTTTGATCCATAGCGTGTTTTTATTGAGACTATTCAAAGTTTGTTTTTCGTGTTTTCCCTTGACGTTTAAAGAAACATCATTATTAGAATAAGCGTAATCAGGGTTCCTATAGTTTCTGAAAAGTCAAATTCACTTTTCAAACATGTTCACAGTAAAGTTCAAGATTTTTAAGCACCGCNCTGGTCAAAGTTTAGACCGTGAAAAAATATCTGAATATAATATCACAATATCTGCTGAAGACGAGGGCTCTCCGTCTATGTATTCTAACAAAACTTTAAATCTTAAAATATCTGACGTGAATGACAATGTTCCCGTGTTTGAGCGTCAGTCTTACACCGCGTCTGTGATGGAGAATAATTCCCCCGGAGTCTCTGTTTTATCTGTTTATGCGCACGACAAAGACTCGGGGAATAACGCGCAAGTTTCATATTTTCTTGAGGACGTTTTGATGAACGGCGTCGCCGCCTCCACATTTATTTCAGTGAACGCTGAAAGCGGAGAGATTCGTGCTGTTCGTTCTTTCGATTATGAGCAAACAAAAGAATTTGGCATCCGCGTAAAAGCGCAGGACGGAGGATCCCCGCCTCTCAGCAGCAACGTCATCGTAAAAATAGTGATTCTCGATCAGAACGACAACGCGCCTCAAATTCTGTTTCCGGTCCAATCCAGCGCTTCTGTGGTGGCTGAAATTGTGCCTCGCTCGGCAGATGTGGGTTATCTGGTGACTAAAGTGGTGGCTGTGGATGTGGACTCTGGGCAGAACGCATGGCTCTCGTACAAGCTGCAGAAAGCCACAGACAGGGCGCTGTTTGAAGTGGGCGCACAGAACGGAGAGATCAGAATCGTTCGCCAAGTGACAGATAAAGACGCGGTGAAACAGAGACTCAGTGTTGTGGTGGAAGANTGCCTCGCTCGGCAGATGTGGGTTATCTGGTGACTAAAGTGGTGGCTGTGGATGTGGACTCTGGGCAGAACGCATGGCTCTCGTACAAGCTGCAGAAAGCCACAGACAGGGCGCTGTTTGAAGTGGGCGCACAGAACGGAGAGATCAGAATCGTTCGCCAAGTGACAGATAAAGACGCGGTGAAACAGAGACTCAGTGTTGTGGTGGAAGACAACGGGCAGCCCCCTCGATCAGCTACAGTCAATGTGAACGTGGCGCTGGCGGACAGTTTCCCGGAGCTGCTCTCNGGCTCTCGTACAAGCTGCAGAAAGCCACAGACAGGGCGCTGTTTGAAGTGGGCGCACAGAACGGAGAGATCAGAATCGTTCGCCAAGTGACAGATAAAGACGCGGTGAAACAGAGACTCAGTGTTGTGGTGGAAGACAACGGGCAGCCCCCTCGATCAGCTACAGTCAATGTGAACGTGGCGCTGGCGGACAGTTTCCNACGTGTCTGTGGTTGATTTTTTCTTCGTATTTTGCAAGAGGACATATACGATATGCTATTCCTGAGGAGATGAAAAAGGGCACCCTGATCGGTAATGTAGCAATTGATTTGGGGCTTGATGTGACGAGGCTTCGGTTAGGGCGCGCGCGCCTCGTGACAGGCGAAAGCACCGAGTACGCAGAGCTTAAAACGGACAAAGGGATTCTGGTAGTGAAGGACAGAATAGACAGAGAGAAACTCTGCGGCGAAATCACGCCTTGCAGCTTGAACTTCGAGATAATTTTAGAAAACCCAATGGAGCTTCACTCGGTGACCNTGATTTGGGGCTTGATGTGACGAGGCTTCGGTTAGGGCGCGCGCGCCTCGTGACAGGCGAAAGCACCGAGTACGCAGAGCTTAAAACGGACAAAGGGATTCTGGTAGTGAAGGACAGAATAGACAGAGAGAAACTCTGCGGCGAAATCACGCCTTGCAGCTTGAACTTCGAGATAATTTTAGAAAACCCAATGGAGCTTCACTCGGTGACCGTTGAAATATTGGATGAAAATGATCACGCGCCTTCCTTCCAAAAAAAAGAACTGAAATTTGAAATAAGTGAGTCCGCAGCTCTTGGGTCGCGCTTCTTGCTGGAAAGCGCGGACGACGATGACGTCGGTGTGAATTCACTACAAAACTATATTCTAGCTCAAAATAAGCATTTTGTTCTAAAGCAACACTCAAACCCGGATGGCAGCAAATATGCGGAAATGGTTTTAGAAACATTTTTAGACAGAGAGGAACATCCCAATTTGTCTCTGAAGCTTATTGCCGTAGACGGTGGAAACCCGCAGAGATCTGGTTCCGTCATAATACAAATTTCAGTTTTAGACGCAAATGACAACGCGCCGGTGTTTAATCTGTCAGTTTATAAAGCGTCTGTTATTGAAAATGCACTAATTGGGACGTATGTTGTTACTGTTAATGCCACAGATACAGACGCTGGTTCGCATGGTCGCATAAGTTATAATTTCTATAAGCAAAAAGGGAGTGCTGTGCAATTATTTAATATTGACAGCAACACTGGAATAATATCTGTTGCGGGAGAAATTGATCACGAAAAAGACACCAAATTTGAATTAACCGTAGAAGCGCGAGACCAAGGAGGATTGACGGATTCCTGTAAAGTTATAATAGAGGTTACTGATGTAAATGACAACGTCCCCGTAATTAATATAATGTCTTTTTCCAGCACAGTTCCTGAAAATTGTCTTGCTCACACCACCATTGCTATTATTAATGTAAAAGACGCAGACAACGACGTCAACGGTCGAGTTAGTTGTGTTATAGAAGGATCTGAAGTTTTTGCTTTAAAATCAACTTTAGGAAACTATTTTTCTTTAGTCACGAATGCGGTTTTAGATCGGGAAAAGGTGTGTGAGTATAATATCACCATTACCGCCTCCGATTCAGGCAAACCGTCCCTTACAAGCAGACAATCGTTTACGTTAAAAGTAGCTGACGTAAATGATAATGTGCCCGTGTTTCTAAATAACGTTTATGACGCATACGTGTGGGAGAATAATTCGCCCGGCGTTTCTGTTGTTCAGATTCAAGCACACGACCCAGACGAGAATCAAAATGCTCGTGTGTCTTATTTCCTGGAAGAGACAACCTTGCTTGGGTCTCCGGTGACAATGTATCTTTCAGTGAACGCCGAAAGCGGCATTGTGCATGCAGTGCGATCTTTTGATTATGAGCAAGTCAAATACTTTAGTATTGTCGTGAAAGCACAGGATGGCGGCTCACCGCCACTCTCCAGCAATGTGACATTGAACATTTTTATCCAAGATCAGAACGACAACGCGCCTCAGATTCTATACCCGGTCCAGTCCGGCGCTTCTGTGGTGGCTGAAATAGTGCCTCGCTCGGCAGATGTGGGTTATCTGGTGACTAAAGTGGTGGCTGTGGATGTGGACTCTGGACAGAACGCCTGGCTCTCGTACAAGCTGCAGAAAGCCACAGACAGGGCGCTGTTTGAAGTGGGCGCACAGAACGGAGAGATCAGAACCGTTCGCCAAGTGACAGATAANCTGTGGTGGCTGAAATAGTGCCTCGCTCGGCAGATGTGGGTTATCTGGTGACTAAAGTGGTGGCTGTGGATGTGGACTCTGGACAGAACGCCTGGCTCTCGTACAAGCTGCAGAAAGCCACAGACAGGGCGCTGTTTGAAGTGGGCGCACAGAACGGAGAGATCAGAACCGTTCGCCAAGTGACAGATAAAGACGCGGTGAAACAGAGACTCAGTGTTGTGGTGGAGGACAACGGGCAGCCCCCNACTCTGGACAGAACGCCTGGCTCTCGTACAAGCTGCAGAAAGCCACAGACAGGGCGCTGTTTGAAGTGGGCGCACACAACGGAGAGATCAGAACCGTTCGCCAAGTGACAGAAAAAGACGCGGTGAAACAGAGACTCGGTGTTGTGGTGGAGGACAACGGGCAGCCCCCTCGATCAGCTACAGTCAATGTGAACGTGGCGCTGGCGGACAGTTTCCCGGAGCTGCTCTCGGAGTTCAGCGACTTCACGCTCCACGACAAGGAGAACAACGACAATCTGACTTTCTATCTGGTCTTGGCTCTGGCCGTGGTGTCGTTTCTCTTCATNTCGGTGTTGTGGTGGAGGACAACGGGCAGCCCCCTCGATCAGCTACAGTCAATGTGAACGTGGCGCTGGCGGACAGTTTCCCGGAGCTGCTCTCGGAGTTCAGCGACTTCACCCTCCACGACAAGGAGAACAACGACAATCTGACTTTCTATCTGGTCTTGGCTCTGGCCGTGGTGTCGTTCCTCTTCATCGTGTCCATCATCGCTATACTGTCGGTGAAGTGCTACAGATGGAGACGCGAGCGGATGTTCAGTAAATCTGNAATGTGAACGTGGCGCTGGCGGACAGTTTCCCGGAGCTGCTCTCGGAGTTCAGCGACTTCACCCTCCACGACAAGGAGAACAACGACAATCTGACTTTCTATCTGGTCTTGGCTCTGGCCGTGGTGTCGTTCCTCTTCATCGTGTCCATCATCGCTATACTGTCGGTGAAGTGCTATAGATGGAGACGCGAGCGGATGTTCAGTAAATCTGGCGCGAACCTTCCAGTTATTCCGTATTACCCGCCTCTTTACGCAGAGGTAGGAGGCGCGGGGACTTTACAGCACGTTTACAATTACGATGTGTGTAGAACCGCAGATTCCAGAAAGAGCAACCGGAAATACGTAGGACCTTGTAGCGACAGCATCAATAGTTTGGACTACAGTGGAACNGATGGAGACGCGAGCGGATGTTCAGTAAATCTGGCGCGAACCTTCCAGTTATTCCGTATTACCCGCCTCTTTACGCAGAGGTAGGAGGCGCGGGGACTTTACAGCACGTTTACAATTACGATGTGTGTAGAACCGCAGATTCCAGAAAGAGCAACCGGAAATACGTAGGACCTTGTAGCGACAGCATCAATAGTTTGGACTACAGTGGAACGCAGACATTCGCTCATGCGCAAAGAGACACATTGAGACACGATGAGATTAATGAACAGGTGAGAAGCTAAATATTACATATTTCAAAACAGAAACAAGCTTGTTTTTGCTTTGGTTGTAATTTTTATTTTTTGTTTTTGCATACAATATCAATAGAACGTGGTGAAATGCTTTTTGCCACTTATACATACTGAATTGGGTGCGCTGACCATGGTCCTGTAGTTATTTTATACATTTTAACTAAATCATGTTTTTTATTGAGACGGTTGGAATGGTTTTATCCCCATTTTTTCGTTTGACATTTAAATAAGGAGCGATTTTATAAAATCGCAGTTAATGAATAGTTCTTTTTAATATGTTGGCTCTTTTTGACTCTATTGTTAAAATGCTTCAGTTTCGATTAATGATACTAAATTATTTTCAAATTCAATGTATTAATGTTCAATGTATTCAATGTACCTGATGTATTTCCAATGAGGTGTCTAAATGAACCTCTCCTCTCTAAAAAATATAACTTATATTCATTACAATTATTTCTATACATATTTGTGAAGCTTTTGTTAAACACGAGAAGTTATAAGCATTCGAGTTATTACTAATGTTTGTCATGTTGTTTGTCAATTGATGATAATCATTATGCCTACCGTAATAAAAGTTATAATGAAACTTCTCTCGCTGATAATAATCACGTTGTAGTATTTGATAAAAGCTCTAAGGGCCGCTGTTGGTCAGTTTGTTTTTTATGTAATGCTTGATCCTCTTTCATTTTCTGACATTACACAGTACAGCATTCTCCGTGCCAGACCTATTCTGCTGCTCACTGCTCTGTTGCGTTTATTGTCTCACTCTGGTGTGATTATTTATCTAACTTTCTCTGGATTATCGTTGTGGTGTCTTTAGAAGAACTGTAAAATGCTGGTTTCTTTCTGTTGTGGTTCTCGGAGCGACGCGGCGTCCACACATTTTGCGCATTTGTGGCTGCAGGATCTTTTGCTCTGTGTCTTTGTCATGGCAGCAGCTCGGGCGCAGGTTCGTTATTCGATTCCAGAAGAGATGACAAAGGGATCGTTGGTGGGAAATATCGTTCAGGATCTCGGATTGGATTTAAAGAGACTGAAATCTGGTCGGACGCGGATCTTTACTGAGGACAGTCGTGAGTACATTGCTCTGAATGTGGATAAAGGGACACTGGTTGTGAAAGAGAGGATAGACAGAGAAGAGCTGTGTGCACAAGTGTCTCCTTGCTCTCTACACTTTCAGATCATCCTAGAAAACCCAATGGAGCTGCACAGAATAGATATAGAAATATTAGATATTAATGATCACGCTCCTGTTTTCGCTAGAAAAGAAATACGTTTTCAGATAAGCGAGCTCGCTCTTCCTGGTGCACGGTTTGCTTTAGACAGCGCGCACGACCCTGACGTGGGTTTAAACACGCTGCAGCAATATTCACTTCTGCCTACTGATTACTTTTCACTAAAAGAACTTTCGCGCAATGACGGAACAAAATACGTAGAAATGATTTTGCAGACGCCTTTAGACAGAGAGAAAGAAGAGGAACTAAAACTGACATTAACTGCAATTGATGGAGGAAACCCTCAGAAATCCGGCACTGTTAAAATAAGTGTGACTGTAATTGACGTTAACGACAACGCTCCCGTGTTTAGTCAGCCGCTTTATACCGTCGATTTGGCAGAAAATACTGCGATAGGTACATTGTTACTAAAAGTAACAGCTAGTGACAAAGACAAAGGTTTAAATGGGGAAGTGTCGTATTCATTTTCGCAAACCTCCGGCAAAGAACTAAATCGTTTTAAAATTGATAGGGCTACTGGAGAAATTTTCGTAAGTGAGCTTTTAGACTACGAAAAAGCAAAACAGTACGAGCTGAATGTTGAAGCTATTGACATGGGTGGGTTAACGGATAATAGTAAAATAGTGATTGAATTGACAGACGTGAACGACAATTCTCCAATTATCAGCACCATGTCGTTTACAAGCTCTATTGCAGAAGACGCATCACCAGATACAGTGATTGCGATGCTTAAAGTTAAAGACTTAGACTCAGGGGTAAATGGCCNGCTGCAGCAATATTCACTTCTGCCTACTGATTACTTTTCACTAAAAGAACTTTCGCGCAATGACGGAACAAAATATGTAGAAATGATTTTGCAGACGCCTTTAGACAGAGAGAAAGAAGAGGAACTAAAACTGACATTAACTGCAATTGATGGAGGAAATCCTCATAAATCTGGCACTGTTAAAATAAGTGTGACTGTAATCGATGCAAATGACAACACCCCAGTGTTTAGCCAGCCGCTTTATACCGTCTCTTTGGCAGAGAATACTGCGATAGGTACATTGTTACTAAAAGTAACTGCTACTGATAAAGACAAAGGTTCATATGGCGAAGTGTCGTATTCATTTTCGCAAATCTCCGGCAAAGAACTAAATCGTTTTACAATTGATAGGGCTACTGGAGAAATTTTCGTAAGTGAGCTTTTAGACTATGAAAAATCAAAACAGTACGAGCTGAATGTTGAAGCTATTGACATGGGTGGGTTAACGGATAATAGCAAAATAGTGATTGAATTGACGGACGTGAACGACAATGCTCCAATTATCAGCACCATGTCGTTTACGAGCTCTGTTGCAGAAGACGCATCACCAGATACAGTGATTGCGATGCTTAACGTTAAAGACTTAGACTCAGGGGTAAATGGCCAGATTAAATGCTATATTGGTTCCCATTTGCCTTTTAGAATTAAATCATCGTCATCCAATTTCTACACTTTAGTTTCTGGTCAAAGTTTAGACCGTGAAAAAATATCTGAATATAATATCACAATATCCGCCGTAGACGGGGGCTCTCCGTCCATGTATTCCAATAAAACCTTAACTCTTAAAATCTCTGACGTGAATGACAATGCCCCCGTGTTTCAGCGTCAGTCTTACACCGCGTCTGTGATGGAGAATAATTCTCCCGGAGTCTCGGTTTTATTTGTTCGTGCGCACGACAAAGACTCGGGGAATAACGCGCAAGTTTCATATTTTCTTGAGGACGTTTTGATGAACGGCGTCGCTGCCTCCACATTTATTTCAGTGAACGCAGAAAGCGGGGAGATTCGTGCTATTCGTTCTTTCGATTATGAGCAAACGAAAGAATTTAGCATCCGCGTAAAAGCGCAGGACGGAGGATCCCCGCCTCAAAGCAGCAACGTCACCGTAAAAATTTTGATTCTCGATCAGAACGACAACGCGCCTCAGATTCTGTACCCGGTCCAGTCCGGCGCTTCTGTGGTGGCTGAAATAGTGCCTCGCTCGGCAGATGTGGGNAGAGAGAGAGAGAGAGAGAGAGAGAGAGAGACAGATTGAGTGTCCAGTTGAAGAGAGAATACAGATATATTCGCAGTTTATGGAAAAGGCTTTCCACTGAGGGATTGTTCGTTTTGTCTATTTCACTGTTTTTCTGTCTGTGGATTTATTCTGAAGGAGAGTGTCTTTTCTCCTAATCTACTGGATTATGTCGAACAAAACAATGGCGCGACGCATGGTGCTACTTATTTGGAGTGTTTCTTTCTGTTCAGCTCTCGGGCAGGTCAGTTACTCGATTCCTGAAGAAATGACCAAAGGTTCTTTTGTCGGTGACATCGCGCAGGATTTAGGTTTGGATTTAAAGAGACTGAAATCAGGAAAAGCGCGTGTTTATACTGGAGACAGCGCGGAATATATCGAGCTAAATAAAGAGAGAGGAGTCCTGCTGATCAGAGAGAGAATTGACCGAGAAGCACTATGCGCACAGACGACGCCTTGCGCGATACATTTACAGATTATTGTGGAAAATCCAATGGAATTGTTTTCTGTTACAGTAGAAATTACAGATGTAAATGACAATTCTCCCGTTTTTAAACGGACTGAGATGTCATTCAGAATCAGTGAATCTGCTGTAACTGGTGCCGTTTTTGCTTTAGAAAGAGCAATGGATTTAGACGTTGGAATAAATAGCCTGCAACAATATTTATTAACGCCAGCTAATAGTTTTGCTTTAGAAATATTAAATCAAGCAGATGGTAATAAACTTGTTGAGATGATTCTTCAGAAACCACTGGACCGTGAGCAACAGGAGCATTTGTCTCTGGTTCTGACTGCAGTAGATGGAGGAGACCCGCAATTGTCCGGTACTGCACAGATTCACATCACTGTTCTAGACGCGAACGATAATGCGCCTGTTTTCACTCAGAAAATATATAAAACGAGTGTCGCAGAAAATGCTGTTATAGGCACAATTGTTTTATCAGTCAGTGCTACAGATATGGACCATGGATCTAATAGCAAAATTGAATATTTTATTACAAACACTCTTGACAATGTTCCGCAGTTGTTTAGTATCGATGAAACAAATGGTGATGTGAGAGTTATTGGACATATTGATTACGAAAACGCTCGTCATTACCAAATCCACGTTCAAGCGAGAGATGACGGAGGTCTGACTGATTCGTGTAAAATTGAATTAGATGTGATAGACGTAAATGACAATACACCGAACATTAACATTATGTCTCAACTTGCCTCCATTTTAGAAAATTCTAGTTCTGGAACTGTTGTCACAATGATGAATGTGCAAGACCCAGATTCTGCAGAAAATGGCAAAGTTAACTGTTTTGCTGATGGAAATATTCCATTTAGTCTAAAATCAACGACTGTGAATTTCTTTAGTTTAGTATCTGACGATGTTTTAGACCGAGAAAGAGATTCCGAGTATAAAATCAGTATGACGTGCTCGGATGAGGGCACACCCTCTCTCTCCAGCAGCGTCACTCTGTCTTTACTGATCTCGGACGTAAATGACAACGCGCCTGTGTTTGAGAAGAGCTTGTACGAGGCTTCAGTTCAAGAAAACAACGCACCCTCTCACTCCATTTGTACAGTCAGAGCCAGAGACGCGGATTTCCANGCCTGTGTTTGAGAAGAGCTTGTACGAGGCTTCAGTTCAAGAAAACAACGCACCCTCTCACTCCATTTGTACAGTCAGAGCCAGAGACGCGGATTTCCAGCAGAACGCGCGCTTGTCTTACATGCTGGAAGAATCGTCAGTGAACGGAGTACCGGTGTCCTCGATAGTGTCGATCGGTGCTGATAGTGGCGTCATTCACGCGATCAAATCTTTCGATTTTGAGCAGATCAAAGTGTTTGAAATTCGCGTAAAAGCGCAGGACGGAGGATCTCCGCCTCTCAGCAGCAACATAAGCGTTCAAATCACAATCCTGGATCAGAACGACNACGGAGTACCGGTGTCCTCGATAGTGTCGATCGGTGCTGATAGTGGCGTCATTCACGCGATCAAATCTTTCGATTTTGAGCAGATCAAAGTGTTTGAAATTCGCGTAAAAGCGCAGGACGGAGGATCTCCGCCTCTCAGCAGCAACATAAGCGTTCAAATCACAATCCTGGATCAGAACGACAACGCGCCTCAGATTCTTTACCCGGTCCAGTCCGGCGCTTCTGTGGTGGCTGAAATAGTGCCTCGCTCGGCTGATGTGGGTTATCTGGTGACTAAAGTGGTGGCTGTGGATGTGGACTCTGGACAGAACGCCTGGCTCTCGTACAAGCTGCAGAAAGCCACAGACAGGGCGCTGTTTGAAGTGGGCGCACAGAACGGAGAGATCAGAACCGTTCGCCAAGTGACAGATAANTGGCTGAAATAGTGCCTCGCTCGGCTGATGTGGGTTATCTGGTGACTAAAGTGGTGGCTGTGGATGTGGACTCTGGACAGAACGCCTGGCTCTCGTACAAGCTGCAGAAAGCTACAGACAGGGCGCTGTTTGAAGTGGGCGCACAGAACGGAGAGATCAGAACCGTTCGCCAAGTGACAGATAAAGACGCGGTGAAACNGGCTCTCGTACAAGCTGCAGAAAGCCACAGACAGGGCGCTGTTTGAAGTGGGCGCACACAACGGAGAGATCAGAATCGTTCGCCTAGTGACAGATAAAGACGCGGTGAAACAGAGACTCAGTGTTGTGGTGGAGGACAACGGGCAGCCCCCTCGATCAGCTACAGTCAACGTGAACGTGGCGCTGGCGGACAGTTTCCCGGAGCTGCTCTCGGAGTTCAGCGACTTCACGCTCCACGACAAGGAGCACAACGACAATCTGACTTTCTATCTNACGGAGAGATCAGAACCGTTCGCCAAGTGACAGATAAAGACGCGGTGAAACAGAGACTCAGTGTTGTGGTGGAGGACAACGGGCAGCCCCCTCGATCAGCTACAGTCAACGTGAACGTGGCGCTGGCGGACAGTTTCCCGGAGCTGCTCTCAGAGTTCAGCGACTTCACGCTACACGACAAGGAGCACAACGACAATCTGACTTTCTATCTGGTCTTGGCTCTGGCCGTGGTGTCGTTTCTCTTCATCGTGTCCATCATCGTCATACTGTCGGTGAAGTGCTACAGATGGAGACGCGAGCGGATATTCAGTAAATCTGGCGCGAATCTTCCAGTTATTCCGTATTACCCGCCTGTTTACGCAGATGTAGGAGGCGCGGGGACTTTACATCACGTTTTCAATTACGAGGTGTGTAGAACCGCGGACTCCAGGAAGAGTGACTTGAAGTACGTCAGACCTTGTGAGAGCGTCACTAGTCTGGACAGTGGAGCCCAAACCCTAGTGAACACGCTGAGAGAAGCGCTGCGTCGTGATGAATTTGTTGGTCAGGTGAGAACCGATTTATAAACAAGACTAATTTTGAATGCACTTTTTTAGGTTAAGCTTTTGATTTCAGTATATTTAAGTTTATAAAACGCATTGTTTTATCAAAAAATGTCAACGATGCTATCCCCTTTTACGCTGCTGAAAGCGTGACATTTAACAAAGAATGATTTGCAAATGGTAAATATGAGATTTTCAAGTTTTNCGCAAATCTTCCAGTTATTCCGTATTACCCGCCTCTTTACGCAGATGTAGGAGGCGCGGGGACTTTACAGCACGTTTACAATTACGAGGTGTGTACAACTGCGGACTCCAAAAGCGACCTAAAGTACGGCGGACCTTGTAGTGAAAGCGTCATTAGTTTGGATTTCAGTGGAACGCAGACACTCGGACACGCGCAAACAGACACGCTGAGACAATTTAATGGTCAGGTGAGCTCGTGTTATTTTCCATGTTTTAACTAACGTGTGCCGCACGTTACGCGCGTGTGTNGTTGCTCTGAGCGGCATGATTTACACAAGGTTTGCGCATTGGCTGTTGCAGCGTCTTCTGCTCTGTGTCTTTGTCATGGCGGCAGCGCGGGCGCAGGTCCGTTATTCGATTCCAGAAGAGATGACAAAGGGATCGTTGGTGGGAAATATCGTTCAGGATCTCGGTTTGGATATTAAGAGACTGCTATCTGGTCGAGCGCGGATCTTTACTGAGGACAGTCGTGAGTACATTGCTCTGAATGTGGATAAAGGGACACTGGTGGTGAAAGAGAGGATAGACAGAGAAGAGCTGTGTGCACAAGTGTCTCCCTGCTCTTTACACTTTCAGATCATNACTGCTATCTGGTCGAGCGCGGATCTTTACTGAAGACAGTCGTGAGTACATTGCTCTGAATGTGGATAAAGGGACACTGGTGGTGAAAGAGAGGATAGACAGAGAAGAGCTGTGTGCACAAGTGTCTCCCTGCTCTTTACACTTTCAGATCATGCTAGAAAACCCAATAGAGCTGCACAGAATAGATATAGAAATATTAGATATAAATGATCANTACATTAAATTCAAACGATCATTTTGTGCTTAAAACTTTGTCTTATCCGGACGGTACAAAATACGTTGAAATGGTGTTGAAGACTCCGTTAGACAGAGAAAAACAATCTGAAATTAAATTAATGTTATCAGCATATGATGGTGGCTCTCCTCAGAAAACTGGAACAATAAAGATTAATATTATTGTGTTAGACGCAAACGACAACGCTCCTGTTTTCAGTCAGGCTGTTTATACCGCACTGATCGCTGAAAACACTCCGCCTGGTTTCGTAGTGCTNNNNAAGACTCCGTTAGACAGAGAAAAACAATCTGAAATTAAATTAATGTTATCAGCATATGATGGTGGCTCTCCTCAGAAAACTGGAACAATAAAGATTAATATTATTGTGTTAGACGCAAACGACAACGCTCCTGTTTTCAGTCAGGCTGTTTATACCGCACTGATCGCTGAAAACACTCCGCCTGGTTTCGTAGTGCTGAAGGTGAGCGCTAGTGATGCAGATCAGGGAATGAATAAAGAAGTGTCATATTCTTTCTCGGAAAGCAGCGAAATGTTCTCAGATAAGTTTAAAATCGATTCATCTTNTGAATAAAGAAGTGTCATATTCTTTCTCGGAAAGCAGCGAAATGTTCTCAGATAAGTTTAAAATCGATTCATCTTATGGTGATATTCTAGTCATCGGACCTCTAGATTTTGAAAAAAATAAAAAATATGAATTGAATGTAGTTGCCACGGACAGTGGTGATTTAACAGATACAGCTAAAGTTATGGTGGAAATCACAGACGTAAATGACAACTATCCTGTGATTAATGTGTTATCATTTTCGAACCCACTGCCTGAAAACTCAGCTCTCGAAACTGTGATAGCAATGTTAAACGTTAAAGATTTAGATTCAGAGAAAAATGGATTGGTGAGATGCACAACTACCTCAAGTCTACCTTTCAGAATTAAACAGACCTCGTCAAATTTTTACAGTTTAATCACTGATAAGCTTTTAGACCGCGAACAAATATCAGAATATAATATCACAATTACNTATGGTGGAAATCACAGACGTAAATGACAACTATCCTGTGATTAGTGTGATATCATTTTCGAACCCACTGCCAGAAAACTCAGCTCCCGAAACTGTGATTGCGATGTTAAACGTTAAAGATTTTGATTCAGAGAAAAATGGATTGGTGAGATGCACAACTACTACCTCAAGTCTACCTTTCAGAATTAAACAGACCTCGTCAAATTTTTACAGTTTAATCACTGATAAGCTTTTAGACCGCGAACAAATATCAGAATATAATATCACAATTACAGCTGCGGACGAGGGTTCCCCGTCTTTATCTTCCAATAAATCATTAAATCTTAAAATCTCTGACGTAAATGACAATGTNATGGATTGGTGAGATGCACAACTACCTCAAGTCTACCTTTCAGAATTAAACAGACCTCGTCAAATTTTTACAGTTTAATCACTGATAAGCTTTTAGACCGCGAACAAATATCAGAATATAATATCACAATTACAGCTGCGGACGAGGGTTCCCCGTCTTTATCTTCCAATAAATCATTAAATCTTAAAATCTCTGACGTAAATGACAATGTTCCCGTGTTTGAGCGTCAGTCTTACACAGCGTCTNTAAATCTTAAAATATCTGACGTGAATGACAATGTACCAGTGTTCGAGCGTCAGTCTTACACAGCGTCTGTGCTGGAGAATAACTCTCCCGGAGTCTCAATTTTATCTGTTCGCGCGCTAGACAAAGACTCCGGGAATAACGCGCGAGTATCGTATTCTTTAGAAGACTTTTTCTTGAACGGTGTTGCAGCCTCTAAGTTAATTTCAGTGAAAGCAGAAAGCGGGGAGATTTTTGCTGTTCACTCTTTTGANTGTTCGAGCGTCAGTCTTACACAGCGTCTGTGCTGGAGAATAACTCTCCCGGAGTCTCAATTTTATCTGTTCGCGCGCTAGACAAAGACTCCGGGAATAACGCGCGAGTATCGTATTCTTTAGAAGACTTTTTCTTGAACGGTGTTGCAGCCTCTAAGTTAATTTCAGTGAAAGCAGAAAGCGGGGAGATTTTTGCTGTTCACTCTTTTGATTACGAGCAAACGAGAGAATTTAGCATCCGCGTAAAAGCGCTGGACGGAGGATCCCCGCCTCTCAGCAGCAACGTCACCGTAAACATAATAATTCTGGATCAGAACGACAACGCGCCTCAGATTCTGTACCCGGTCCAGTCCGGCGCTTCTGTGGTGGCTGAAATAGTGCCTCGCTCGGCAGATGTGGGTTATCTGGTGACTAAAGTGGTGGCTGTGGATGCGGACTCTGGACAGAACGCCTGGCTCTCGTACAAGCTGCAGAAAGCTACAGACAGGGCGCTGTTTGAAGTGGGCGCACAGAANACCCGGTCCAGTCCGGCGCTTCTGTGGTGGCTGAAATAGTGCCTCGCTCGGCAGATGTGGGTTATCTGGTGACTAAAGTGGTGGCTGTGGATGTGGACTCTGGACAGAACGCCTGGCTCTCGTACAAGCTGCAGAAAGCCACNCGGAGTACGTATGTGTGTGTGTGTGTGTGTGTGTGTGTGTGTGTGTGTGTGTGTGTGTGACAGAGAGACAGAGACAGAGACATGCGGGATTGTCGCTGTCCGACCCAGTGGTGCTGAAACAGTTTCTTGCTCCCCTCCTCCTCTCTCAGAGAAACCTCTAAACCGCTCCCGTGGTTGTATCTGTTTTTTCCGTTTCTTTGTTACAGTTTTTTTTTACCTGCACCAAGGACTGCGTAGTGAATTATGAGTACAAGTTTAAAGATTATTAAACAGCTTATTGTTTGGATTTAGCAATAAGAGCCAGACCAAATAACTATATCTTAAATCTTAAACTATTACTTGCGTTAAATGCAATATGTTGAGTGTTTTATATCAGTGCATATGTACTAGGTTCTGAATGTTTTTCATGTCCTTTCAGTCGTTTCTTTTTAGCTCCAAGAAGGAAGATGCAGTTCATACGTTCCACCACGCGGTGGCAATAAGCTAGTGGTCACGTGGGGGTCACGTGCTGTTTGGGTCATGTGATTGGTGCTTATCATATTTATCATCTATTTACATTTATTTGTTCTTTTTATGTGACTTTTAAAAGAGCAGAATTTCAGCAAAAAAATTGCTTTATCAGGATATTCAAGGTTTAATACCGGTAATGAAATTTTTATAATATCGATATTTTCTGACATGAAAGTAAATTTAAAAATACATTTTTGCAAATCTTTTTTTACTTCTTTTACATGTTAGCTTACTATTTGTTTAATAGGTTTTTACTATTTGAAAAAGCAGTTGTTCTTTGCACAAAAGACTACCAAGCACATTATAACTTCTACATATGATATGGCATATAAAGTAGGAAACTCTTCTGTCTTGAGTCTTGGCCACTTGCCTACCAAAAAAAAAATCATATCGTTTGTTTACA
>SOMO01001627.1:6214-17076 GCA_028128575.1 Paedocypris carbunculus
AAAAAAAGATACAAATAAAGATATGAGGGTGAAGATGGAAAATAAAAATACAATATAATAAAGATCAAATATGAATAAAATAAAAAAAACTATGAAGATAAAAAAAAAAGATAAAAAAAATATAGTGAGAATAAAGTACTAAAAGCAGGTTCTAGATGACTGGTGAGCGGTGGATGTTTTATGTTGAGCTGTGTGGTCATGACGAGTGGATTTGTTTCCTCAGATTCCCTCCATGTGTCCGCCGATGCTGCCGGGAATGATGCTGCCGCCGCGTTTACCTGCTGCCACCATCCCGTCGACAGGACCGGTAAACCAGCGTCTGCTCACGCTCTCCCTCACAGCTCAACTAACTAACGTGTGTGTGTGTGTGTGTGTGTTCTGTCTCAGCCTGGGGTCAGTCCGGCCGAGTCTGCAGGTGAGAGAGTGAGACTGTGTGTTCTGTCGCTCTACAGGTTTTTGTGTGTGTAACCACTGTGGTGTCTGTGTGTGTGTGTGTGTTTCAGCTCCCGCTGCTCCAGGAACAGCTGTAAGATTCTCTCCACTGGCTCTGTCCGACTAACACTTCTTTCTTACTGTCTGTCTCACNGCTGAGGTGAGCGGCCAGACAGACACGTGACTGACCTGATGCTGCTGTGTCCTGCAGAAGTCTGTGTGGACCGAACACAAGTCTCTGGACGGGAAGACGTACTACTACAACACAGAGACCAAACAGTCCACCTGGGAGAAGCCGGACGACCTGAAGTCTCCCGCCGAGGTGAAAGACCCTCGCCATCCCACCGCACCGGATTGTTTCTCGCGCTGCTTTGGGAGATCTTCCTCTGGCTCCACTTTGATTGTTTGTTTCTGACCGACAGCAAATGTTGTCCAAGTGTCCGTGGAAGGAGTACAAGTCCGACACTGGGAAGCCGTACTACTACAACTCTCAGACCAAAGAGTCCCGCTGGACCAAACCCAAAGAGCTGGAAGACTTGGAGGGTCAGTGTCCACACACACACACACACACACACACTCTGTACATGGTTCTTACGGATGCTTGAAATTCTTGAAAATGCGTGAATTTTAAATGAAGCGCTTGAAAAGGATTGAAATTCTACAGTGTAATCCGGATAAGTGCACGTCCTCTGGACCAGATCCGAACTGTGTCTGGTTTCACGCGACGTTTGATTCACAGACTCTTGAGAGTGAGACAGATGAATAAAGTGAGTGTGTGAGTAAACAGGCCGTGATCACTATGATCCAGGTCTGATTAAAAGTGCCATGAACACCTATATTGTTGCAGTGTTCCCGACTTTGTTACACTTTGTTAAACTAAAACCCACTATGCTAAAAATGGAGAAGGTTGGCAGATTTTTCACGATACAAGGCAAAATTGTTTGCAAATGTTGTAGCAACGAGATTAAGAAAGTAATTTTTCTTTCTTTTTCTCACACGCACACACACACACACACACACACACACTAGGTGGCTGTGCTGCCTCCATTCTGCTCTCCCATTGACTCTCTCTGCTCAGACGTTATTTGTGTCTCTACTTATAAAATTTTCTCCACACAAACCTGCTATCGGCACAAATTAATTTAATAAATAGAAGTACGGCTGTACTAACAAAGACACATAAACGAATAGACATATTTGATTGCTTTGACACACATACAGTGTTACCCCGACTTACAAAATTATTCTGTGCCAAGAACCGTTTCGTTCTGGGAAAATTTTGTTAGCTGAGCCGCATTTTACATGTAGTCCGTCTAATCCGTGCCATGACTTTGTAAATTCAGACGCAATATTTTTATAAATGATAAAGTATTGGTAATACATGTAATAAAAACATGTGACATGGCAGTCGTTTTAGTTTTCGAAACTCTGGAAATTTTGAAATTTTGCAGTGGGACTTTATTTTTTTTCAGGTTTTTGGTTATTCAGGACTCTTATAAGTCAGGTTACCACTGTAATTACAAAACGCAGGCGGCACACATTTACACAAGCTAAATTAATCATGCTGAAAAACATTGTAGTACTTGCGACTGACCATAACATTTCTCTCTCTTTCTCTCTCTTTCCATCTCTCTGTCTCTCTGCAGCCATGATAAAGGCGGAGGAGAACGGGTGAGTTTGTTGTTGCTGCAGTTGCTCGTAACTTCCGAAGTGAAGTTTGTTTTCACCCCTCGTCATTGGTTGGTTAAAGGACGGCTGAGATGGCGGCCCCCGGAACCACGCCCATCCCCGCGCCGCGTGCCGAGGCTCCGGTTGCCATAGCAGCAGCTGCTGATGCCGAGGCGGCGACGGGCGTCACAGACGAGCAAACGATGCAGGCGTCTGCACAGGCCGCTGAGGTCATCAGTGATGTCACCGCCAACGCCAACTCCACAGAGGACACGCCCCCCTCAGAGACGCAGCCCAGGTGAGTGACGCGCGCACACACACACACGCAGTCACACGCTCCACCGTGTCCGTGTGTTTGCAGTGCCGAGCTGAAGGAGGACAGACCTGAGCTGCAGAAGAAGGTTTACAAGTGGAACACGAAAGAAGAGGCGAAGCAGGCCTTCAAAGAGCTGCTGAAGGAGAAGGTTCTCCCCCTCTCCCTTATTTCGCTTTTGTGGTTCTTTCACTAGTTCTTCATTTACTTTTGGTTTGTCGCCAACACGTTCCATTCACTCGACGAGAAATTCTCTTTCTCGCTCTGCCCCTCTATTTCTTTCTTTTCCTCTCTCTTTCTCTGGCACTCTTTCTTCTCTCTCTCTCAGTGGGTGTTGCTGGCGGGGCAGGTGTTATTTTTGGCGTGCTGTGCTGTGATGTTTAACAGTGAGAGTTGAGGTTGTTTAATTGCTGTTAGTGTGAATGTGAGTGTTTTGAGAGAGACGGAAATACAATCAGCAGAGGGAGAGAGAGATAAAAGGAGCCGGGCGAGAGAGATGCAGACAGACAGATAGAGAGTTAGAGCAATAAATAGAAATAAAATGAGAAGAGGGAGAGAGACATAAAATGAGCCGAAGAAGAGAGAGAGCAGTAAAAAAGGGAGAGATGGAGATGCAGATAGGGCATAAAAAGAGACAGGACAGAGAGAATTAAAATGAGCAGAGGGAGATGGACAGAGAGATAGAGAGAAACAAAATAAGCCGAGAAAGAGATGCAGACAGACAAAATATCACACACTGTTTTACATATTGTTATTACATAGAACTACTTTGTTCCTTAACTTAAGTAGAAATTTGGCCTGCTTTTACTTTACTGCAGACAGAGAGAGAGGAAGAGATAGAGAGAAATATAGTGATCCGAGATCGAGATGGAGAGACAGACAGTTAGACACAGTNAGCGGATTGGCTGACTGATCTCATTGACAGGCATCTAGTCCAATCCATGACTCCACTGAAGCCACAGGTCGACAGCTCACAGCTTCTGATTGGACCAGCCTCCAGCCAATCGGCATTCACATTTTGCATTTCTGAGCCACAGATTAAAGATTCTCCCTCAGTTGTATCACTGGAACGGCTTGGTTGTGTCACTTCCTGGTTCTTTGTTTCTTGTTAGAGCGAGAACGTTCCTCATGAAGCCCTCGTTCCTCTTCNTCAACTACAACCAATCTCCATTTTACTGCTGATTTAATGCCAAAAACGTTTCTCTGTCCTGATTAGACGAGACAGATGTGAGCGGATTGGCTGACTGATCTCATTGACGGGCATCCAATCCCTCACAGCTTCTGATTGGACCAGCCTCCAGCCAATCGGCATTCACATTTTGCATTTCTGAGCCACAGATTAAAGATTCTCCCTCAGTTGTATCACTGGAACGGCTTGGTTGTGTCACTTCCTGGTTCTTTGTTTCTTGTTAGAGCGAGAACGTTCCTCATGAAGCCCTCGTTCCTCTTCTAGTCGCTCGGACACTTCTCGATGCAGACTGCAGATCCGCCGCTTCATTTCCCTGACCGAGCGCAGGATCTCCGAGTTCTCCCTGAGCAGCTTGAAGCGATGGCGTCGTAGACCGTCCACGTTCCTCCCCAGTCCAACCAAGACGTCCAGTTTCCTCTTCCGACAGTTCTGAGCGGCCATCTTGTTCTTGCCCCTGCGGCGAATATCTCTGATGAGCATGAGCTGAGCCGAGCTGAGATGGTGTCCTGCTACCATCTCATTAAACTTCTCCGTGGGAAGGTTCACGATGCATTCGTTGGGGAATGGGATCTTCATGGCTTTAGCACGGCTCTCATCTCGGTCGTGAAGGTGTTCCCTCGCTACTATGGAGGGCTTCGTGGTGTTTTTGGGTCTAGAAGGCTGGTTGTAGGTGTGATCGTGGTTGATCTGCTCCAGCTGAGGGAGAAGATGACAGCGTCGGGCTTCCAAATGTTGAGTAGGGCACGTTTTGGGTTCCTCCATGTGGCCACCTACCGCACCTTCTTCTTCTTCTTTAATGGAAATGTTGGTTGCTACAAGATTTGGTACTGATGATGATGAGGAGGAGCTGGATGATTCAGACCCACTTGGGGATGAAAGGCTTCGACTGCAATTCAGGGATAAACCAGAGTCTGAATCGGCCTGGTGAGGCGTCTTCAGGTCATCCAGGGCGATATCCATCAGCCCGACTTCATCAAGCATGGCTTCCTCCAGCAGGGAGTCGAATTGGCTTTGTTGCTCCCACAATGTCCAGGGCAGGACGTTCCCACTGTCTGACACATTGGTCTGTGGAGTCTGAAGAAGGTTGATGATATCGGAATATTCAAGGGGTAGAATGGCGTTGGAGAAGATTGGAACTGGGTTTGTAGCCACGGTGTCAGCGCTTTGATGAAGATCCTCGCTTGTAGTCGGAGCTGAATCCACGATGTTGTTGAGAGAACTGTCCATCGTCTGAACGGCATCCATGTCCTGTGAAGGTGCGAGGAGAACTGGTCTACAAAAGCAAAGGCCTCGAGGACTGAGATGTCGTCACGTACCTGCCGCTCCATGATGGACAAAACATCTTGCCATTGCTGCTCCAAGTTGAAAGTGGATTCTGGATCCGTTGGTGGAGGCGGGAAGGCCTGGTGGAACGGATCGAGATGTTCTTCTGTGTTTTGTCCATCAGGATCTGGCAGCTGAGAAGATCTGGTTTTAAAGCTTTCGACTTTATCTCGACCAGAGGAAGCGTTTGGACTCAAGTTGGTCTTTTACCTCTAGATTTGATGTGAAATTCGTGTTGAAGAACCGCAAACAGTCGTCAGCAGAAAGAGCTCGGTCATCCTGAGGACAACATCTAGGTGTCTTGATTCATGGAATTTTCATTNAATGGTTATGATTGATTGTGAGTTTATGATTAACTGAGTATGAGGTATTGAGGGGGAACGAAATGTAATGAAAGGTTTGCTTAATGTGAGGAATTAAATTGAACGTAGTGAGTGATTGTGGGAGAAACTATACAAAGTGGGTAAAGAACGGTTATTAGAAAGGTAAATACAATTCAATACTAACAGTTCAACGGGATAAACTTCGAAAGAACAAAAATAATAGTGTATACTTCCTTGATAACAAGGCGAGCGTTACAACAGAGTGGCACATGGAGCAGACATTGTCACACACACACACACACACACACACACACACACACACACACACACACACACACAGAGTTCTCTATCTCTGTCTGTCTCTTTCTCATTTTCTCTTTATCACAGTCTGATTTCCAGTGTCGTCGTCTTTCTTTCGTCCATCTATTGTAACACACGTTTCTCTCTGACTCAGGGCGTTTCCTCCAATGCATCATGGGAGCAGGCGATGAAGCTGATTATCAACGATCCTCGCTACAGGTATGAGCACACCTGAGAGTGTGTGTGTGTGTGTGTGTGTGTGAGATGATGCTGATGGTGTGTGTGTGTGTGTGTGTGTGTGTGCGCAGTGCTCTGCCCAAGCTGAGTGAGAAGAAACAGGCCTTCAACGCTTACAAAGTCCAGACGGAGAAGGAGGAGAAGGAGGAAGCCAGAATCAAGTACAAGGAGTCGAAGGAAACCTTCCAGCGCTTTCTGGAGAACCACGACAAGATGACCTCCACCACCAGATACAAGTCCGCATCTCTCTTTTTGTTTGTCCCTTCTTTATTCTTTCTTTGTGCATTTATATTCTCTCTCTGCTTCCTTTCTCTCTTTGGTCCATGTCAGGTCTGTTTCTCTCACTCGCTCTGATCTCTCTCTCACTTTGGTCTCTAATGCCAAAATAACTAACTTTTTGAGGTGAATCTATTGTAAACAAAAGATGTAGCTATTGTTTTGATAACAGGAACAAGCAGGTTGTTATTTTGAGACGCAGGTTGTCAGACACTCCAGAATCCCACGTTTGTATTTATTAATGGGTGAAGAGAGAAACAGTATTGCACAAAATAAACCTGTCAAATCTGATTGTGATGGATCAGAGGATATTAGACGACATTTTATTCTGAAAGTGTTTTTAACAGACTGAATGTTTCACAAAGGGTTTTACAGAGGGTTACTATCAGAAGTCAATGTGAAAAATTTGATTTTAAATTTTTGGATGTTCTATTTATTTAAGTTCACTTTAGAAGAGGTGAAGTGTTTCTATTGCTATTTATTGTCTGCTATCAGAAATGTGTTGTCAACTTGTGAAAAGCAAGAATTACATTAATATAGCCATTCAAATTCTCTTTGCTCGCTCTGTCTCTCTCCCTGTTTTCTCTCTTTTCTCAATTTCTGTTTCTCTCTTTTCTCAATTTCTCTCTTCTCTCTCTTTTCTCAATTGGTCTCTTTCATCTCAATTTCTCGCTGTCTCCTCTCTTTTCTCAATAATTCTCTCTTCTCTGTCTCTTTATCTCTCTTTCTTTTCTCTGTCTCTTTTTCGGTTTCTCTGTCTCTTTCTTTACTCTTTCTCAATTTCTCTCTTCTCTGTTTCTCTTTCTCAATTTTTCTCTCTGTCTATTTTTCTCTTTTCTATCTTTCTCAATTTTCTGTGGCTCTTTCTGTCTTTTCTCAATTTCTCTCTTTCTCTTTTCTGTCGCTCTTTTCTCAATTTCTCTCTTCTCTGTCGCTCTTCTTGTCAATTTCTCTGTTCTCTGTCTCTTTCTTTACTCTCTCAATTTCTCTCTTCTCTGTTGCTCTTTCTCAAATTTTATCTGTCTATTTTTCTCTTTTCTATGTCTCAATTTTCTGTGGCTCTTTCTGTCTTTTCTCAATTTCTCTCTTTTTCTCTTTTGTCACTCTTTTCTCAATTTCTCTCTTCTCTGTCGCTCTTCTTGTCAATTTCTCTGTTATCTGTCTCTTTCTTTACTCAATTTTTTCTCTCGCTCTTTCTTGTCTCAACATCTCTCTCTCTCTCGGTCTCGTGTGGCTTGCTGTGGTGGACGGTGCTGAGCTGCTGATGTGTTTGTCTGCAGGAAAGCAGAGCAGATGTTCGCTGATCTGGAGGTGTGGTCCTGTGTTCCTGAGCGTGACCGACTGGAGATCTACGAGGACGTGCTCTTCTACCTGGCCAAGAAAGAGAAGGTGTGCTGCTGCCGCCCTCTGGTGGAGATCCGGTGTGCTGACGCCTTCTCTGCTCTGCTGCTGATCAGGAACAAGCCAAGCAGCTGAGGAAGAGGAACTGGGAAGCACTGAAGAACATCCTGGACAACATGGCCAACGTCACGTACAGAACCACCTGGTCTGAGGCGCAGCAGTATCTGCTGGACAACCCCACGTTTGCTGAGGATGAAGAGCTGCAGAGTACGACACACACACACACACACACACACCTGTGCGAGGAAGGTGGTTTGTTTGATATGGAGAAGCTTTATTTGTGTGTGTGTGTGTGTGTGTGTGTGGTTTAGACATGGATAAGGAGGACGCCCTGATCTGCTTTGAGGAACACATTCGCGCTCTGGAGAAAGAGGAAGAGGAGGAGAAACAGAAAACCATGTTGAGAGAAAGACGCAGACAACGCAAGAACAGAGAGTGTTTCCAGGTGAACTACTACTCCTACTCCTACTCATTCACAACACGCTGGCATTCATTCGCCCGCACTCATTCATAAACGCCTGTTCTTGCTCATATCACATACTATTAGTCATTAAGTTCAAGTTCTGAGCATTTGTAAGGTGCTTCTCACAGTTTTAACTGTCTCAAAGCGCACATTAATAATCTCATGCTCTCACTCTTTCATTAAACATACGTTTACTCATTCATAACACGCTCCATTCATAAAAATGCACTCCCATTCGTAACACACATTCACATTCATTCATAAACGTATACTCATGTCATGCATACTTTACAAATCCTCATTCATTCATAAGCGCGTACATTACACTTCCTTATTCATTCATACACGCATACTTTACACTTCCTCATTCATTCATACACACATACTTTACACATCCTCATTCATTCATACACACATACTTTACACATCCTCATTCATTCATACACACACTTTACACATCCTCATTCATTCATAAACACACTTTACACATCCTCATTCGTTCATACACGCACGCTTTACACATCCTCATTCGTTCATACACGCACGCTTTACACATCCTCATTCGTTCATACACGCACACTTTACACATCCTCATTCGTTCATACACGCACACTTTACACATCCTCATTCGTTCATACACGCACACTTTACACATCCTCATTCGTTCATACACGCGCTCTTTACACAAATTGCTTAATCACACACACTCCCTCACTCATTCATACATACTCACTCAGATGTTCACACAAACACACGTTCATACTGACAACATTTGGTGTGTGTCAGAAATTCCTGGACGAGCTTCATGATCACGGGCAGCTTCACTCCATGTCGGCGTGGATGGAGATGTACCCGACCGTCAGTGCCGACATCCGCTTCAACAACATGCTGGGTCAGCCAGGTCTGTGTGAGTGTGTGTGTGTGTGAGAGGAGGCGTGTCCTGATGCAGTGTGTGTGTGTG
The DNA here is from genome assembly GCA_028128575.1 of Paedocypris carbunculus. NCBI lineage: Eukaryota > Metazoa > Chordata > Actinopteri > Cypriniformes > Paedocypris > Paedocypris carbunculus. Next base: position 15,101 of record SOMO01001627.1, read on the forward strand.
TGTGTCAGGTTCTACTCCTCTGGATCTGTTCAAGTTCTACGTGGAGGATCTGAAGGCTCGCTACCACGACGAGAAGAGGATCATTAAAGACATCCTGAAGGTGAGGAGAGACGACACGCTGATCTAGATGAATAAATGAGGACTTCGTTACCTCATTAGAAGTATATACTCGAGTTAAAAAGTACTTCTCTGGAAGTACTGGGAGTAATTGCAAAATTCCCAATTTTGTACTAAAGTAAAAATACCGGTACTAATACTGATAAAACTACTTTTAAAAGTAAAAGTTAAAGTAATGCAAGAAAAAAAATGCCTCTATATTGTTCNTAAAAAAAATACTCTAGTGATGTAAAAGTAAGCTAAATTTCTACTTGAGTAAGGTAACAAAGTAGTGTTACTTCGTTACTTGACACCTGGTGTGTGTGTGTGTGCAGGATAAGAGCTTCCTGGTGGAGATCAACACAGGCTTCGAGGAGTTCGCCTCGGTCATCAGCTCTGACAAGCGCGCCACCACGCTGGACGCTGGCAACATCAAACTGGCCTTCAACAGTGTAAGAGCGTTTAGACCGTCTCACCTGACCAGGGAATTGTGGGATTTATCGTTGTAATCGGACACCTTGATGCTGATTCTTCTGCTGTGAAACGTGAGACAGGTTGGAGTCAGAGAGACAGGCAGGTTGGTTGAAGAGACTTACTGACCGAATAACAACTGGATTAATCAGAGTGGAGCCCTTAATTACAGATAAATAGGAGTCAAACTCGACAATCTACTGGGCAAAGTTGGCAGATTCATGAATCGTCTTAAACTGTCTGTCTTTTTGACTCTAACCTGTCTCTCTCACACTTGATTTTCTGTCATTCAAACTCTATCTAACAACGATCCGTCTCTGATACCGACCTGTCTGTCTCTCTGACTGACGTCTGTCTCTGATAGTCTTTTGCCAACCTGTCTGTCTCTCTGGCGCTAACTCGTCTGTCTGACTCAGATCCATCTGTCTCTCTGACTCAGACCTGTCTGTCTCTCTGACTCAGACCCACCTGTCTCTCTGGCGCTAACCCGTCTGTCTGACTCAGACCTGTCTGTCTCTCTGGCGCTAACTCGTCTGTCTGACTCAGATCCATCTGTCTCTGACCTGTCTGTCTCTCTGACTCAGACCTGTCTGTCTCTTTGACTCTAACCTGTCTCTGTCACGTGTGATTCTCTATCACCCCACTTTATCAATTTGGGTTTTGGGTTAATTTATCAAATTAAAAATTTGTCTCTCATACTGACCTGTCTGTCTTTCCTGTCTGACTCCAACCTGTCTTTCTGACGTTGACCCATCTGTCTCTTACTCAAAACTGTCTGTCTCTCTGACTCTGACTTATCTGTCTCTCTGACTTGTACTTATCTGTCTCTCTGACTTATCTGTCTCTCTGACTCTGACTTGTACTTTTGTCTCTCTGACTCGTATTTGTCCATCTGTCTAATGTCGACTTGTCTGTCTCTCTGACTTGTATTTATCTGTCTCTCTGACACACCTGTCTGTCTCTCTGACTCGTATTTGTCCATCTGTCTAATGTCGACCTGTCTGTCTCTCTGCCTTGTATTTATCTGTCTCTCTGACTCGTATTTGTCCATCTCTCTAATGTCGACCTGTCTGTCTCTCTGACTTGTATTTATCTGTCTCTCTGACTCGTATTTGTCCATCTGTCTAATGTCGACCTGTCTGTCTCTCTGACTTGTATTTGTGTGTCTCTCTGACTCGTATTTGTCCATCTGTCTAATGTCGACCTGTCTGTCTCTCTGACTCGTATTTGTCCATCTGTCTAATGTCGACCTGTCTGTCTCTCTGACTCGTATTTGTCCATCTGTCTAATGTGGACCTGTCTGTCTCTCTGACTTGTATTTATCTGTCTCTCTGACTCGTATTTGTCCATCTGTCTAATGTCGACCTGTCTGTCTCTCTGACTTGTATTTATCTGTCTCTCTGACTCGT
>SOMO01001637.1:2453-14826 GCA_028128575.1 Paedocypris carbunculus
CCATTAAAACCAAATCTCAATTCTAACTTCAGCCCTAAATTCACAGTTAGACCCTTAAACAGGTCTCCATATGGACCCATTTTATTATTTTAGTACGTTTGGAGCCCAACTTTGACCTAAATGTCTACACACATACACAACCACAAATTAATTTGACGTTTGAAAATGTATAACCTTAACAATGATCAGTTCTGTGTTTTTGTCAATATAGGGTGCTGTGTGTTCATTAAAACAAAAATAACGTAAATGATTTTAGCAAATACATGGCTGCATGCAATATATAAAAGTTGACAATTTAGTGGGTATGAATCTTTCCACACTTTCTGGAATGAATTTTATTTAGATACAGAATACAGTACAGTTCTTTTTTTGTTTGGCTAGAACATATTCCGAAGAGTTTTCAAAAATTAGTTCGTACAAAACTAACATCCCAAGAGCTTTTGAACAAAACATACCAGAACGTGTATGAATACAGTGCTGAAATTGATATTTAGCTATGCTGAAAGAATCAGCATTGTTTCATTAAAGTGGATAATTACACTTACAATTGGCCCCAAAGATACAGTCAATCCCCTGATATGTCAGACGCTGCTGGCATTATTTTTCCCTTCTGTTCTACATACTGTTGAACAAGTTTTAATTAAAGAGTTTGCTCTCCTGGCACCGCTTCAAGTGTGACAATATGATTTATGTGCTCCTTTTTGTATGAACCTGATGCACAATTATGAAAGCAAAGGTTGTTCATTGTAAGTTCAGGGCAATGGTGCTGAGTGTATGACGTGTCAGGGAGCAGATGAATTCCGCCGCTTTGACTCTCAGCCATCGCTTTGTCTCTGATTCCCAGCATTATCAGCTTGTTCGTGTGCCAGTGATAGTCTCTTAGTACATCATCTATCATTTAAGAAGAGTATTGTGAAGTCGGTGTCGTCCTCTTTAATGAAGCTGCCAAAAGCATGCAGAGGTCAGCAGTTTGCAGGTATAACCTGGAGATACCTGAACCTTCTGGGATTCGCCAACAACCATAAAATGGAGGTTAAAAATAGTGTTTTACTTTGAACATAACAGCTAAAAAGAAGAAACTGAATCTCCATAAAACTGTCAGCACACTGGCACTGGATTCAATGGCATGAGTTTCACTCATTTACTCCATTAATTAAAGTCCTTGCTGATAGAAGATATTCGCCTGCGCTGTTGTGATAAAAAAATAAATTGCCAGTGAAAAGCCCCGTGTCTGTAATCGTTTCCATGCATGCATCATCTTCAAAGTTCTAAAATGAAAATGGGATTTAAGAAAAGTACAACAAATGTAAGAATTACAAAGTAGCTTTCGGCAAAGATAGTTCATAGGAAATTGAAAGTGAATATGCGACATAGAACAATAGCTTCGAAATACTGAAGGTATGATAACACAATTTTAAAATATTAAATTTTAATTAAACATGTAAAGATGGTGTTGGACATCTCACTTTGTTAGGCTGCATTTTAAAAAATTAATGATTGTAATACGTTGAGAATGGACTCAAGTGAAAAGGTCAAGCGTCTACGTAAATATCATCTGAATGGAGCCACTTGTCGAATTCTAGGTCTACTCTGCCCTGGTAAACTCGCAAAAAAATAGCACTTTGGAAGCAGAATAAAAACACAAAGGCTGTGAACTGTAGGGATAAGAATGAGATCTTTGCTCTCCACCCAGAGCATCAACTGCCATTTACTTCCTGCCTATTATTAATATTTCCTATTTTTATTAGTATGAAAATTGTCAAGCTGGAAGAGACACTTTTAAACATTGAAAGGGAAAGACAAATGGAATAAAACTGAACTGAATAATGGCAGGAACATGACAAATTGCTGCTGCTTCACTACTGGAGTCTGGAGTCTAGACAGCTTAGGTCATTTTCTCTCCAGCAGGAGAAGGATCTCCACTCATTATGGCTTATGCTAAATCCAATTTGTCATAACACTTCAACGTTTGCTTTTCACGAGAAACTTGAAGTTGAAATGTTTTCTTATGCCGTTTCTTTTACATCTGTTTTTAGTACACAGCTTCATTTTTGTTGTATGGCTCTTCAGTTTTTTCATTCTTGGGAAAAAGTCGAAAGACTGACCTGCAAATGTTTAGTAGGTATATTGTTTATTTTATTGTTTATATTGTGCTGCTTTTTTGTTTGGTCTTAAGAGTATTATTGTACTAAACACTATTATTACACAATGGGCATGTTGGTGTTAATATTGCCATTTTACCATTTAATTTTACTAAGCTTTTGGTTCTTTTTTTTTGTTCTTTTCCAGGTATTCATATGTTAGTTAGTTTTCATTAGATAATGTAATGAAGCCATTTTTCAATTATAAAGATGATTTTATTACCTTATTTGCCGCCTATTAAGACCCTCAAGGTTTCCTTACAGAAAACTTGCCCGGCTAAATAGCGGCAACCAAATGAGCTAGCCTTTAAAATCTATTTTAAATCATGCTTTCTATGTTCAGATTAGCAGGAAATGCATATTTTTATAATGTGGGAGGAACCCGGAAGGCAGGAGGAAACCCACGCAAGCACAGGTGGACATGCAAACTTCGCACAGAAAGACCACGGTTGACCTCGAAACCGAAACTTCTTGTTGTAAGGCGACAGCGCTACCCACCGTGCACCCTCATAGTATCATTGCATAATATTTGTGATGTAAAAAATCTTGCTTTTTTTAAAATGAATAAATAAATAAAAATGTGTTTTGGAGGTAAAACACGGAGAAATTAAGATTTCCAGAGCCAAAGCGAAAATCTAGACTTTCTTCATACGCTTGTCTGTTCAAGCACCAAGAGTTATAATCAGTGTAGCTTTACTACACGGGCTGAAATGTTCTCTGTGTTAATGGCTCTGCTGTTATTTTGAAAGGGTCACTTTAGCAACCGTGAGTCACACACTTTCTCTGTACGTGCACCTGAATGCAGGTCAACCAGACAACATTCATCTTCCCTGACTTACTGATTAGATGCAACCTCTAGTCCAAACCACACGGATGATTGATGATGACATCATTGATGATCTAATGACCCCTGATTTGAGGTCAGTGACAACAGTGAGCTCATAATCGAGATCAGGGTTAAAACATTTACTTAGAGAAGTCAAATGACTTCCAGCTTTAGACTCCCGACTGACTTACAGCGCTTTGTGCTATAATCTTCAAACATGAACATTCATTCACCCCTAGCATTTGACATTTCAAGAAAGAAAAAAGAAACAATAAAATAAGATAATAAGAACCATTCTTTATCTGACAACCTATTACCTCTAGTATTGCCAGGAAATGAGCCATTTAAATGAATCCACGGGGACAAGGGGGAAAAAAAAAAATCATAACTTGGAAAATGGAGCATTTAGACTGAAAACCAAATTTAGATTGCATGACTTATGTTAACGTGTCTCTGGCTTGTGGGGGAAGCATTTAATCTGCCAAGCTAGGAAAAAGAAATAGTGCTCATTTTCAGTCTAATTTTGCAATATACATAAACTTAACGTAGTATACTTTGTACATCTGCCTTTAGGCACGCATATTACAGAATGATTGACACTCAATATTACATTGGAAGCGGGTTTTAAAAATGCTAACTGTTATAAGTCATACATACCAAACTCTGAATGCAAAGGGCTTGATTTCTGGTTATTAAATTACATATAAAAGCTGCTACTAGGTTAATACATTAACATTTCTGGAAAACAATTGACAGGCAAATAGAGTATACGTATGATCTTTATGTATTCATAAACACTTACATTGCTCTGTTTCCCAAAGCTCTTAATCACATGAAAATGACTTTCATTTAAGTATTCATTTAATACATTCAGAAGTAATTTTATTTTATTTGCTGTAATTTCCAAGTTGTTCATGTAATTAATATATATTAGAATAAAATAATAAGTAGTTTGTCCATTATTAAATTGCCATGTTTTTATAATAGCATTAAGTTAATTGTTATATTGATATGATCTAAATGTATATATTTCATAAACTTGACCTAAGTGAATTTTACAAGACTCATTTACATAATCCCTACATTATTTTTTCCAATACTGTAAATGATTATATTTTAGAAGTTTGCAAAAAAACTAAAAATGAAAAATCTTTTAAGTAAAAACACAATTGAAATATAATGATCTGCTTTAATAAAGAAATAACTACTTTTCACCTTCTTTTTTCATCAATTGCATGCAGATTATGCTTTTCTTTATTCTTGCACATTCTAACCCTGAATGTTTTCCGCTCCCTAAAAGTCAGACACAGAAACTATTCTAGTGCTAAAGATGATTGAAGAGAGTCTCAATCTTTTCTTACCCTCTGAAAAGCTGATAAGACCCAGCAAGTGGAGGAGCTTCAGTGAAGCGCACACGATCACCACAATTCCCAGTGTCTGCAGACCCTCCGTTTCCCACATGACGTTCAATTCAATCCTCTGTTCATGCCAATTGTCTGACTCTCCTGGCCTCACACTAACCTCCTCGCTCCAGTTTCCTGCTGCCCAGCTCTCGCTTGCCTCTGGCTTGCACTGGCCGTGCAGCCCAAAGCACCCACGTGGCGCACTGCTCCACTCCTGATCTAAATCCAGCCTGGGAGTTTAAGGGTCAAACCTCCAGATCCGAGTCTCAGCACAACAGGGTCAGAAAGTCAGATGAAGTAATAACATGATACGGTGGAGAGTTTGACCCATTCTGCAGCATGACTTTCTAATGTGCTGATGAGCGGGCGCACCAGGATGCTTTGGTACTGGGGGAGGGTTCAAAGAAAGGATGTGTGAGAGAGAGAGAGAGAGAGAGAGAGAGAGAGAGAGAGAGGGGAGAGATTTTTTTTGTCAGAGAAAAGTTTTTTTTCAGTTTCTTTACAAAATGTTCAAAATAATTGTCCCTAAAATGAGTATTTTGCCTGCTCTAAAGAGACACAATTATTAAAGATCTGCCGCGTACACTCAGATAACTACCAATACTTGTTCTTTGTTATCTTTTGAAAAGGTAAAATACAGAATACACAATGTTCTTATTTACACATGCACAATATGCAGAGGAGGAATTAATGATGTGACTCAAGAGTAAAATTTATAGCGTTTAATTGAAATAAAAAAAATCATTCGGAATATTTTAGGTGAGTGTAAATATCTATAGTGCATTTACTACACTACGTAGTTGCATAAAATCCTTACAGTATTTTTAGCTGTAAAGTTCCATCCATCCATTATGTAATTTGCTCATGTAGTGTTGAGTAAAATTGTCGTATTGTTTATTATTGCACAGTAGGGGAATTTCAGTTTCTGTTTGAGGGAGTTTGAGGCAGTCAAAGTTATGATCAACTCTCAGACCAAATGTCTTCATTGAAAAGCTATTAATTACTTATTCACTTTATATCCTTTAATGATTTGTTGACTGAGAGACTCTCCGGTTCATTGATTGATAGTCCGTTATTTGTTTCTAAATGTAAATGTGGATAGTAACGCTCCAGAAGTTAGTAGCTTCAGACTAGTTAATACACACTGTATAAAACGAATCATAAGACCACAAACGTACGCACGACTACTGCCATCTTATGGCTTATCAGGTTTGCCAAGGCATCACGTCTTGTTTGAAGAAAAGTAGAAGTTTGTATGTAACTAGCTGGTAATATTTGCATTTATTATTATGCAGCTTAAATGAAAACCTATGATATCAGGTAGTTTTAAAAATCTATCTTTTTTTTAATTATTTGCGTTCGAATAATTTAATCCCTTTTTGGGAGAAAATAATTGACTGTAGGATTATTAATGTTTCTCATGTAATTAACTAGACTACCCCTTCAGCCCTATTTAATTTTTCTCATTGTGTTTTTTTTCTTTGTTCATCTACTTATGATGGATTATATAGATAACTAGTTTTATTAAAACCATGACACTTGCCTTTGGGAATTAGAAAGAATATCTAGCCACTCTGTTTCTTTCCATCAAGCTGCAAATGCTAATACTGTATTTAATTACCAAACCGCACCAATGACGTCATTTTAAAACAGCAATGTGTCTGTTAATGTTGCTGGTTCTGTCACCTACAGTATCTCTGTCAACCTCATGTGTTTCTGCAGTGAACATCCACTGTTGTTCCATTTTCTTCATTTTAGCCAGCGATTACTCGCTTTATTAATCTTACTCGCAGTAGAAATCGAATTTGCTCAAAGTACTCAACATTTACTCAATGTATCAATTGTATGTCAAAATAAGTTCAAAGTGAGAAGCCATCACAATAACTGCTGAATACACAATCACACTGTAGATTGGCTCATGGACTATGTGTTTTCAACAAATTTTTTAAAGTATGTTTATAATGTGTGATTGTGTCGAAATCTATATTTCAGATTGTTGGTAACTAGCATCATCTAGTTAAACTGGCTAAAGTAAAAATTAGATTTTAAGAAACTAAAAAAAAAAAAAAAACTAAGAAAACTTCACAACTTTCAGTTTCGGTCGTAGTGCCTGACATTTCATGGACGAAAACACTTGAAGAAAATTATATGTTATTTCGTGTCAGCTAAGCAATTTCCTTACTTTTAAATGTCAAAAGCATTTCGTTCTAATACCTGTGAGAAGAAATTGATCAAAAGACTGTGGTTTAAACAGAAAATGAGAATGATAAAGTCTTTACTGCAGCAGCACGATGGATCCCATCAACTCTTTAGCTAATCGCGCTTGTTCGAGAACCTTTCAGCAGTTTGCCAAGTCGACACGGTGAAGTCGCCACATCATGTAGAAGACCGCTACCACTATATGCTACTGCTATTATGTGCTAAATAGCTACAAATGTTGACGATGCAAGTCTATGTAAGTGCCAAGGTGCCAAACTGAGTTGCTTTTCCCTTCCTAGTTTTAAAACGACTTGACGGCACCGACTAATGTCAAATAAAATGATGGGTAAAAAGAGACTTCAAAATTGCTTTCAGTATATGTTTTCCAAACAAAATGTGACAATTAACAAGGAATTTTAGACTTTTTAGGTATTTATCAGAATATGATGCCACCAAGTGGTTAAACAAGCAAACTGCATGGTATACAGTAGAATACAGTAGAACCTATACAGTAGAATCCCACAAGGATAAAACAACATACAACTCAGTTGGTTGGGATTTAGACAGCACACCAACTCATTTGCATAACACATGATTTTTTTTGGGACGCAAGACCAAATCACTTTCTCTGTTGGGTTTTTAAAATGATTGTCATCTCCGGACTTCAAATCCAGACTTCAAGCATGTCACTCACTGTCACACGAGCGGAGAGAGGCAACTACAGTGGGGGAAAAAACTACTTGTTAGTGTGCTAAGGCTATTTTCAGCATGAAGTTAGTAAAGACCCATCTTACAGTAAGAAAATTCTATATAACAATGTGAAAACATTTTTAAAAAACATTTAAAATCTTGAACAAACACAATAATGTATGCATTTCTTCATCTACCAATTAGAATCATCAATCCACATCCAGTCTCACTCCAGACACAAAAGTCCATTGGATATTTTGGCACGATTCCTTCTCGCCACAAACGTACAACATTAGCAAAAGTATTAGGTACATAGTGGTTAGTTTGTGGTGAGTACATTGTGTGCCTAGCAACAGCCTATTTTAGTAAAAGCAACAACCAAACATTGAAAGAAATCTAGTTCAATAAAATTCTTTCAGGATTACCACAAATATACAGTATTTTTTGATGAGACTAATGCACTGCCGCTGGAATCATCTAATTCGCATTTATTGATTATTGACAATTTGATGGTCATGGTTTGTTTGCACTGCAAACCATTTTTGGTTGATATGGTATTCTCCGACATGTACCATGCTTCTACAGTGTAGAATCTACACAAAAAGAAAATAAACATGTGCCAATGGACAATTAGTTTGAGATCCATGACTAATGAAAGACCACAAAGTTTCCAAAACTAAACTATCATTATATAATAAATTTAGGTAACAATTTCAAATTTGTGTTTGTCTTTATAACCTTTGTGTTTAAGAGTAAGACTTCAAAGAGTAGGAAGTGGACAATTTTTATCTTTAAAATCAAAATGATCAATAAATTCATTCTTTGACCCATTCAACACTGCTAATTCTTTTAAAATTCAATGAAATTTCATGCTAAATATGTTAGTAATGTTTTTTTAAGTTGCGCAAATAAAAATAACAAAAAAAAAACTATAACTGTTCATATATTCTTTACTTAATATAAAGTACATATGAAGATATAAAGACACTGACACAAGTCTAGTGTAAAACTCTTATACCATACAGTACACAATATACAGGTAAATACATATAGACTCATAATTTTCTCTCAATTGTTTCCATTTTCAAATCTATAGAAATTTAAACAAATTCATAGCAGAATATATATTTAAAAAAGCGACTGTATTCTTACCATTAAAGCTTGCATTTAAAAGTCCAAAATGTTCCAAAATCTTAACAAAAACAACAATCGCAACCAGAACTGCAATCATCTCGAGTCCCTCCAAATTCATCATGTTGACTCGGTCAGGTCATGTTCGGACCGCTATATTGGACTGTTCTCTCTGCCGTTACCATCATTCAACTCGTCTGCATCTTCTCACTGAGCACGAATGAGACGAGAACAGAGGGGGAGGAGAGTCAAATTAAAGATGTTGAAGAAAACAAATCAAGGGGAAAAAAGGAGGATCAGAAAAAAGTAAAGCATGAGCAAATTGATGAAATTTACTAGATACATGTGGTGTAAAGGTTTTGCTAACTCCATCTTTACACCACCACAGCAGGTGCCCATCAGAACCAAAGATTCAAGGCGTTGCCAGTCAACACAATACTAAAACAAACTGATGCAATATAGCTAACCAATTTTCTTTCAAAATCTTGGAAAAGGAAAAAAAGCACATTTTTATAAATACAAACACTTTCCAACAAGTTTCATCAATAAATGATTGTTACTGGACTTTATATCTTAGTCATAATGTCAGCATATTAATTTTCCTGTGAATTAAACACTTTTGGGCACCTCCCAGGTGCTACGGCTTAAGGCTGCCCACTGCTCCGGGTGTGTGTGTGTTCACTTCACTGTGTGTATGTGCACTTCACTGGATGGGTTAAATGCAGAGCACAATTTTGATATGGTTCGCCATAATGACATACTCACTCACTCACTTTACTTTCTCATCGTCTCATTTTGAAAAGCCACACAGTGACCATTTAGCCATTCAAACCCGTCTTGCTAAAAAGGTATGCGATTTTTTCCATTTTGAACTAGAATAGTACGAACTGTAAACTGTGGCCTTAAATCCTTTTTTCCCTGTCTTCTTTTTTTTGGAGTGGGGTGGCGCAATTGTTCTAATCACATTATTATGAAGAATCAGATTAGAACAAGGGGTCATTTGATTTGTCTGCTAATGAAAGTGTATTCGATTAAATTAGGACTAAACTTGCCACCTGTCGTTCTTTCCAGGAACACCAAGGTCGGTAAATTGTGATTTATACATTCATTAGGGGTTCAGTCCCATAGGGGCATAACCCTACTGCATTTGTACCGATGGAAAATGACCTGTGTTTTCAGTGGGAAACACATTTATTAATATGAAGCTTAAACTTGTACACGTTGTACAATGTTCTTTTCAAGCTAAATAAAACTTTCTTTAAGGTTATATTCATTTCGTCAGCAGATTTGGATAATGCTACCAATGTTGTTTAACCGATATGAGAACTNATTTGCCTGCGATTGTCAGCGATTTCTCAAAACCTGTCGGCGACTCAAAATCGGGGCTAAAATCGTGCAGTCTGAACCCGGCATAAAGCATCTCAGTCTGGCGTCTTTGGCTCTGTGGATAACACTGGTGATGTAAGATATGCCTCTGCTATGGCTCATTTCTTGTTCTGTCCACCCTTGTCACTTCTAAAGAGAACCACAACATCTTGATCTCAGCGTCTGTTCTCATTGGTACTGTCCCTAAACCTAGAGCAGACCACTAACCACGGTCTTGTACACCTTTCCTAGAATCTTGCTGACACTCTGTGCTGACACTACCGTCACACACTCCTGACCCTGTCCTATTCCTTCTGTAACCCACCTACACTCCCCTCTTTATCCTCACTCCCATCAGATCACTACCTCCTTCCTACCGCCTGGCTTCCACTACTTTTTCCCACAGCCTCATTGTGTGGCTCATCAACTTCATGTCTTTGCAGTTGCTGCAGTGTGGCGTGCCACCCATGATTGCTTCTTCTACGCTTCTCAGACATCTTCTCACAAGATAGAATCCAGTAGAGCAAAATGGTTAGGTTTGCTGTCACTGACTAGACACTAGACTAGACACTGCTGTCTCTCCTCTTCCACAGGTACTTCAGCTGTGATGAACAAGATGCCTTCATCCCCATTCCCAATCTTTGTTATTTCCTTCTCCTCAACATGCACGCCTATCTACTTCCTCTGTCAAACACTCCTTTCGTCTTCTCTGCACCCTTTCCTGACTTTTATGACCCTTCCATTTCTGCCCTGAAATACTTATATCAGCACAATAACCGCCTATTTCATTTCCTTTGTGTCTCACCTGTCACGGCATCCCATCGCTCTGGATTTGTTTGTGTTAGTTTCATTGCGTCTATGTACACTTCAGTTAACCCTGTGTCCCTCAAAGAATATGCCACTAGTGGCCAGATTAACAAACCCACCTTAATCACTCAGCTTTCCTGCCAGTCCTTGTACCCCTGTCTACGTTTCACAGCTTTTCTATGCCCCTTTTGACAACCTCTTCCTTAAGATGTAGTCCTTCCTCATTTCACCACCAGGTGTCTGTCTTTCTTCCTCCTTCCAGATGACAGCACCTTCCTACATGTCTCTATAATAATCTCGGCTGTAGTGTCCTAGTCATTTGGGAACTCGTCCTGACCACCCAGAGCCTGTCACAATGTCTGCCTGAATTCCTCACAAGCTTCTCCCAACTACCACAATCTTCTTTCACAGTACCACGCAGTGCTGTCTGGCTACATTCTCTCCTACCACCATTTTTCACCATAAATGGGCCACACAACGAAATGCAGTAAGTTGTCTTTATTGACACAAATGTTCTAAATTTAATGGAACAAAACCTCAGCAACACAAAAACACGCTTCCACTTAGTGTGTAGGCAACATTATTGAACGGGAACTCTTTTCTAGCAGTACACCGTATGAGAAGTGAAAAAAAGTGAATAAAAAGGGAATAGGGATAGAGCAACAGGGAGAAGAACAATGGATGAGAGCAACTGCAAAATAGAGGAGGGAAAGAACAGGGGCAATATAAAGAAAGAGAAGAGGAACAGAAAGGCTCAGAAGGGAAAGAAGCAGAGGAAGGATAAGTGATAACAAGGAGACCCAGGACGGCTGACAGAACGAGAAAGAACAAGGGGACAAGGAGAAGCCAAGGGATATGGCTCGAAAGGAAGAGCTCAGAAAGAGGAGAAGCTGGGCGAGAGAACTTAGAGGAAGTCAGAGCTGAACAAGAGAGCTAATATCAATCATCAAAACAAAGCCTTTTGGCAACATTCAAAAAGATTTGTCCACAAACGATCTCAGTGTCCTTTAACGCTACACTCACAAACGCTGAAGCTAATTGTCGGAGCTCGCCAAACACCGGAAGCTGCGATCCAACTGAAACACTCCATTAAAGACAAAGCACAAACAGAATAATATTTCCTGTAAAATATATTATTACAATAAATGTAACGTAAATTGGCATTACAGAACTGTCTTCGGTGTTCTGAGGGAAAGAGCTTGCATTGAGAAGAGAGAAACACACACACACACACACACACCAACAACAACAACATTCTGATTGCTCCACGTGCAGCCAGCACATTTAATTATTTCTCCTGTTGGGCTCAAGCATGTCAGACATGCATTTACAAGAGGACACACGCAAAGTTTCATCTGATTTAGATGTCATTTGGTAGTAACAAAATATACATCATGAGCATCTTTCAAAAGACTGTTATCCATAGAACGGAGAAACTAACAGATCCACACCTACGGAAACTAACAGAATGTGGAGATGGAAGTGTTTTCATATAGACAATATGCTCATGTGTGAATCTTCACATTCCCACCCCCCTTTCACAGGTGAGAAAGAAAAAAAAATGCGGTGCGTGTGCGTGGACACACACACACACACACACGCTGTCCTGTCTGACTGATTACGTTAGCAAGCCATACAAAAGCTGCCATGCTTGCTATATTTAGACTAGGCTCAGCTGTTACAAGCAAAATGGTAATAGATCTGTAGTAGAACTAATGCCACAAGCAGCAAACAAACTGTGATTAGTGCATACGTAAATATTATATAGGAGGTATAAATAAATATTTTAATAGTGATTTTAACATTTTTTT